>VDFB02067277.1:88175-107823 GCA_007258455.2 Sequoia sempervirens
CATTCCATTCTTCCAAGGCTTCTAGAACCTTGGACTTGTCACAATCTCCACATGTGACCAAGTCCTACCTTTTTGGAGCCCACCTTTTATCCTCTAGATCCTCCTAGGAATGTGAATTTAATTCACATTTATATCCCCAACCACCTTTCCTTTTCCCATGTAGATTTTTGAGAAATTTCAAAATTCCTCAAATATCCCTTTCACTCCCACTTGGGGACAAGGAATCCCTTTTTGAGGAAATCTCCTCACTCCCCAAGGTACATGTCCTTCCTCCACCTCATGTAACTTCTTGACACCTCATTCACACCTCATATCCCCTTATCCACTTCACCCTCCATATGTCAAGATGTGAGGGCTTGTGGGTTCTCAACCCACCATAGCCCTTCATCTTGACCTTGTTGGAGCAATCTTGACCATTGAATTCTCTAGAGAATTCAAATTCTCCTATAAATACCCCCTCCTTAAGGGCATTTTAAACACTTTGTATTTTCATAACTACATGTTAATTTGCATCCTCAATCCTTTGCCATCATTTAGCCATCTCTTTTAATCATCTTGCACATCTAATCTTGCATTTAGTCACTCAAGCAATCATCTAAGGAGCACACAAATCATTCCAAGCAAGGGCCAATCAAAGAGATATCAACAGCAAGGAAGGTGAAATCGTTTGTGTCTTATTTTGTCCATTTTCCTTATTGTTTATCACTCTTTTGGCTAATCTTGAGGTGTCCTTGGTCTTTTACCATTCACATTTTTAAGTTGTTTTGCACATTTAGAGTAGGATAAATTCCAAGGTATACAAATCCAACCCATTCTCTCCCACTCCCTCTCTCTTAAAATCTCACTTCCACCCCCTCTCCCACCCTACCTAGACAACTCGAGATCTCTCTATCTCTCTCTCTCTCTCTTAAAATTCTCCCTCCCTCTAAATACATACATAAATACATACAAGCATAATACATATGTACATACAATCCTACATACATGCAAGCATACATGTACATGCGTAAATACAATCTTACATACAATATACATGCATTGATACATACATGCATACATACATACATACATACATACATAATACATACATACATACATACATACAAGCATACAAACATACAAATATCTCTTTTTTGGAAAAAAATAGTGTTTGGTGTTTTTTTCGTTATAAATTAGCCATTCATGAAATTTCAAATAAATTACATTTTTAGAAACTAGAATCCATTCTACAATTTTTTTAATTTTTTTTAAAAATTCAATTGGTTTTTGATGGGCAAGGTCATTGATGTCACAACTTGCATCATTTAATTAACTCTTTTATTGAACCGGGTGTGTCTCAAAGCAATATGCGATAAGGATAGTTGTCACAAATTCTTTTGGGGGGGTTTGCATTGTAAACGACTTCAGGTATCGTTTTGCCTACTTCAGGAGCTTTCAAGAGCTCTTGTGAGCTCTTTAGGAGCTTTTAGGAGCTAAACTGTAGCGATTGATTCCTAAGATTTAAATCTATTTTAGCTTCTAATTTAAAATCTTGTTGACTTAATTATGACTTTATTGACTTCGATTTAGACCAATTCATGGAGACAATTAATGATTACTTTAATTCCTAATCTAAAACATGGAATTTCAAATTAATTCTATTTTGCTTCAAAAGAAATCCATAACTTAATTGCTGGAAAGTAAATGCTAATTTAAGAGCAGGAATGAATTGCAGGAAAATGGCAATTATTCTAAAAAGGATAAAGACTAATCTCCATGAACATATTCTAAACAGACTTCAACTCCATCTTTCCATAAATTCCTAACATTGCTTTAATGAAGCTTAACAAACAAACATCAATTTTAACCGATTCAAACAACATCTAAACCTAATTTATATAAGAAACCTGTTAATGATTCTAATGGTTCAATTCAACATTTCTAATAAACAAATCTAACCATTCTAACAATTCAATCTGAACAATAATAAATTGAAACTTCGAAACGTAATTGTAAACAAAAGTAATTATTCGATTTTAACATTTACCAAGGTAGAAGATGATTTCAACGATTGAACAATTCAAAATAAATTTCTACTATAGATTTAATATTAATGAATTAGAAAATAACAACACTTAACAAAAATACCATAAGATCATTCCAAAGGTTGAGCGGGCCCTGGTCTTCCTCAGGTAAGATCCTTTAACACAGTGAATTGATTAACTTCTTGCTTCCCTTCTCATTGATCAAAAGTAGAACACAGAACAAAGTATTGCTTGTGATTACAAAAATTCTAATTACAAATTATCTAACTCCTAACTAAGACAAAAATATGGATATTTATAAATATCCTTATTATCTTCTAACATGGCGTTAACTGCCAAAACTAAGGCAACCAACTACAGATTACAAAATGAAACTAAAAATAGAATTGAAGTGGACTAAGGAGGACTATGCTAGAACTACGCCAGATTGGTGCTGGAAGTGAAAGTTCCTCAACCGACTATGAAGAAGTTGATTCAGACTTTGAGTGACTCACCATCTAGTAGGGCCTATCTATGGCGTAGTCATTCCTCGTGATTAAATAGAGAGTTTAATTGTCTCATCAACCTTAAAATACCCTATTAAAAACCCTTATGAAAAGGACAACAATCATGGTAATAAAGATTATTGTAGCATAATTATCTCATCCAAAGTCATCATAAAACAACACATTTAACATAAGCTATCACTTCCAAATATTCGCTAATTTAGTTAAACATAAAGTAAAATAAGAAAATATGTTAATCTATTATCTACCGCCAATCATGTCAATTAACAATAACAACAATTCTTTTTAAACATAAAAAGCCTTAAATGAAAGTATTTTATATCTCCCATCAATTTCCAAAATTTGTAGGGGTAGCACAACCAAAATTCTATTTTTCAGGAAGTGTCCACTTTGAAAATTAGTAAAAAATAAATTATTCAATAAAAAATTATCAAAAAAATCATGCATTAACATACTGTTAGCTAACTTCTGACCATAGCGATTTTAAAAATACTAAAAAAAAGTTCACTGTACTAGGGTCGTACAAGAATTGCTATGTTATGTCTTTCTGACAAAAGCAACACCAATTTGTGTGTGTCCATTGTTTGAACCCCTCAATCTCAACCATTTTTAAAATAAATTAGTAGTTTAGAAAGTACACTTGGATCACTTCGATCCTTCTTTTTGTTCCATCTCAAAATTTTGAGTGTAACTATCCTCAATTTCATGTCCAAGGTCAGTATTTCCTGATTTCAAAAAAAAAAAGTGGCCACTTAAGCCCCCTTTTTGGGAACCATCTTGGTGCACACCCCTATCTTCCGCTCCATGGCACCTTTTGTGTTGAAGAATATTATTTCTGATTTGTCTTTGTTTAGAATCTGGCCCAACACTACCGTGTATGCAACTAGGGCATTGTTAATTACCTCTACTTCTTTAACTGTTGCCTCACCAAAAAGCATCGTGTCATCGATGAAATGGAAATGAGTAATAGGATTAAGGTCTTCTGTCAATGTTATTCCTTTCCATATTTTTTTATCCCTTAACCTCTTAAAGTGTTAGCTCATAGCCTCAGCCATTATTACAAACAAGAAGGGCGACAATGGCTCCCCTTGACAAAGACCGTTAGTAGCATTGAAAAACCCACACATTGAATCATTCACCAATATTGAAAAGCATGGAGAGGAAATGAAAAAGTATATCATTTCAAGCCAGTGGGTAGAAAAACCAAACCTGGACATCACATCCATTAGGAAGTCCCATCGAACTCTGTCACAGGCTTTACTGACATCCAGCTTGATCACCATGCTTTTCATATGCTTAGACGTGATGGAGTGAATAGTTTCCACTAAAGTAATTATGCTGTCAATTATTTCTCTACCAAGCGTGAATCTTGTTAGAAACCAAGATCAGATTTGCAAACCAAAAATACCTTCCACAGAAGAGAAAATCATAAAAAGCATAGAGGTTGCAAGAAGATGTGCAACATAATATTATTCAAGACATTCAATAATTACATGATAATGATTTGCTTTATAAAAGCAAGATATGCATAACCCTAATCTTATCTTGAGCAACAAGATAGCTCAACAAGATAAGGATGAGAATTAATGAACCTAGGAAATAAATAATTACCTAAGTAAACTTATGTAAAGTGTAATTAAATATTAATTACACCAACACCCCCCCATAAGTGCAACTTAGGGAGACTAACAAAGCATGCACCTAAAACTAAGATGAATGCAAGAAAGCATGAATGGGTCCCGAAAACAAGGCCTGATCAGGTACCCAAGTACAAATGCAATAATGAGGTAGAGAAGGAAAACCTAGTGGGACAAAACCCCCCTACAATGAGATGACTGCTGCAAAGAAGCACTGGAAGAACACTGTGGAGTAACACTGGAACCAAAATCTGACAAGCAAGGAAAGATACCTCTATCTACAAGAAACCAAAACCGGAATCATAATAATATGACAGTAGACCTGATGCCACGGAACACTGGAAAACTCACAAACTGGAACAACCCTGGAATATGTGAAGCAATAGTAGATGAGATGATGACATAATCCAAAAACCGTGTATCTCGATGCCGATGCCAAACTGTGACTGAAAATCTTCCATGGGAAGGAGTACCAAAAATAATTTGGAACATTAACCATAAAAACATGGCCCTCAAACTGAGAAGAATCTGAACCAATGTGGATCAAGAAACATAATCTCTCAACTGAAGTGTGAACTGATGAATCCGATATGTGTCAAGTAATAGAAAAAATGTGGCAAAAAGAAAATAGGTAGCCAGATAACCCATATGAGCTACCAACAAATCAAAATGGATATGGAGATTAAAGTGCATGCACACTCTAATCAGATTATTATGTAAGAAACCCCCCTGATGGAACTTTATCTCAGTTCATTTATTACAATAACCCAATGATTGTAAAAGGAGAGAATGCTAATGCATGCATAAACAGTAAATAACATGATGTGGTACTGACATGAAGTACAGATATACAGGTTTCACTTTTCCAACTGCCAAAACATCCAAGTAATCTCCAAAACACCCATCAGGAAAAATATGGAATAATGAAAAACTTGGGATAGATACAGAAAAAAGTGAATGGACAGCAAGATAGAGCTCCTCAATACATTTCCAACGCCGCAAAGAAGACGAAAATCAGAGATCGTGGAAAAAAGTTATGAGCTCGGAAGTCCAAAATAAAAATCTAACTTCATACAGAAATAAATGTAGATAAACAGAAAAATACTGAAAAATAAACAACACCACTAGAAATTTCTCGGAACCAGCTTTCCGGTGATATCTCGTTTTCTCGATTTTGATACCGTATGCCCAAGTTATGACCAAAAGAAAAAAACTGCTCCTTTAGGAAAAATTAGGGCTAGGAGGGGGCAAAGAGGCCGTATGGCCGATGATGTCATGCTGACGTCAGCGAGTCACGGGAAAAAATTTGACGACCTGGAGGCCGTCGGGGCAAAAAACGCCCCCCCTTGCCGGAAAAAATTTGTGGTGGCCGGAAAAATGCAAGTTCGCCTGAATATTCTCTGGTCTGGCGGAATATTCCACTGCTGGTAGGGGCTGAATTGCGGAGGTCCTGGTCTCCATATGACCGTTGGCGGGTGTTGGCCGGGCGGAGAGCCCCGGTCCTACATATGACCGGGGCTGAGCTACAAAGGCGCCTGCGGGGGCTGGAGGCCCGGTGGCGGACTGGTGGAGAGCTCTGGTGTCAGCGACGGATCGGTGGCTGCCTGATGGCTGCTGGGCGGCGGGATCCTTTTCTACTGGGAGCGTCGGCATGGAAAACAAGAAACATGTTTTTTCTAATTTTTTTTGTTTTTTGTGCCTCGTAACGCGTGCTGGGAGGCCGTACAGCCCCCCAAGCAATTTTTTTTTGCCTCCCAGACCAACTGCTCAGAAATTGACGAAACGAAGGGCGTTCTTAGGTTTTTTGGCTGTTGCGAACGCAATGGTGACCTCCGTTTCTGCTCAAAAAAGTCAGCTACCCCCAAATCTTGCAAAAAATCTTCGAGCCTGAAACCCTCACAGATCTGGCAAACGATGGCCAAAATCTACAAAACAAAAGCCAATCCTGACTTTTTCTAGCACTCTGAATCCAATGGTGAAGCCTGATCTAATCCAAAATGCCTCATAGATGAACTCAAGGCATGATATCCTTGAGGAATCCCGAACGAACCTTGCAATGATTTTCTCAAAAATATGAGAAGGGGCTGCAAATCAAGGCTCTAATACCATGTTAGAAACCAAGATCAGATTTGCAAACCGAAAATACCTTCCACAGAAGAGAAAATCAGAAAAAGCAGAGAGGTTGCAAGTAGATGTGCAACATAATATTATTCGAGAAATTCAATAATTACATGATAATGATTTGCTTTATAAAAGCAAGATATGCATAACCCTAATCTTATCTTGAGCAACAAGATAGCTCAACAAGATAAGGATGAGAATTAATTAACCTAGGAAATAAATAATTACCTAAGTAAACTTATGTAAAGTGTAATTAAATATTAATTACACCAACAAATCCATTGTGCTCCTTAGAGATAACCAATCCTATGACATTTTTTAATCTACTTGCTAGAACTTTCGCCAATATTTTATAAATTGTATTGCATAGTGCTATTGGCCTGAAGTCCGCAAAAGTCTGGAAATCCGGTCTCTTAGGGATTGGGGAAATAACCATATTGTTAATGTCTTTGAAAAAATTACATTTCAAGCAAAAATCCTCCAACAATGCATGTATGTCCTTGCTCATGAAATGCCAATAGTTCTAAAAAAATTGGCGGTGAAGCTGTCTAGCCTCAGAGCCTTGTTTGGGTTAAGCCCAAAAATACCTGCTTTGACCTCCTCTAGAGTGAACAGAGAGTAGAGCATTTTGTTTTCCACTGCCCCAATACACTATGGAATGCACGATAGAAGCTCCACAATGCCCTCGACATTTGTAGTCATGCCACCACCAAGTAGGCCACAAAAGAATTTTATTTCTTAATTCTTGATGTCCTCCCTGCAAAGGGCTATGGTCTTGTCGCCACACACTATTTTTTCAATCATATTCCTGCTCCTTCTAGCCCTAATCGAATTGTGGAAGAATTTGGTGTTGGAGTCACCCACTTGTAGCCATGTCTCCCTTGCCTTATCGTGCCAATATATCTCTTCTCTAGCAAGAAGTTCAGTATGTCTTGCCTTTAGGTCCTTTTCACTATGAAGTTCAATCTCTGACATCCCATTGGTGATGATGTATTTGTTTAGGACCTCCAGATCATTTTCCACCTGCTCTTTTTCTTTGAAGATGTCACCAAATACTATCTTGTTCCACCACCGTAGCTGGTTTTTCAAAATTTCCAATCTTTTTGAGAATCGGTAGCTAACCATGCCTTCAATCCTTATATCCTTCACCCACCATCTTTCAAGAGTTTTTTCCAAATTAGGTCTTCTCCACCACATAGATTTGAATTTGAAGTATCTTTTGACAGGCTTTTCACTCAAATTCAGATCTAATAGAACAGGATAATGATCGGATACTGATACAGGAAAAATATGAGAGTCGAATCTATAATCTTGACTGAGCCAGCCTTCACCAATCAGGAATCTATCCAGGCGCTCCAAAAATTTTGTGAATACCAATCTTCGGTTTTTCCATGTAAATTGTCCATCCTTTGGGATACAATCAACAACAACCATAGTGCTCATGAAATCTCTGAAGTCCCATATAGCTTTTGTTTCTTTGTTGATACCTTTGCTTTTATCTTTTATGTCCAGGATGACATTAAAGTCACCACCCAACACTATCATCTTGCCATCTATATTGGTTGCCTTTGCTTTAATGCAGTTCCACACCTTCAATTTGTCCTTTGTCTTCACCAGCCCATAAATGTTGAAAACTAGAAAAGATACATTTGTTTGTCTGTTTCTCACCTCGTGCAACATCCAACATGAGCTTGCATTCAAAAGTTTACACTCCAGATCCCTAGACCCTCAGACACACCAACAACATCACAGAAAAAACCATCCCACTTCCTACAATATTTAATGAATTTATTGCCTTCCACAACACTGAATTTCATTTCTTGCAAAACGATTATATCCATAGAAATTTTCTCTAAATGGCGCTTTACCAAGCGTCACTTGTTAGGGGTGTTTAAGCCCCCGACATTCCACGTTGGGAATTTCATTGTCCCCCAAGGGAGACCTTAGCTCCCTTGGAAATCAATTTTTTTTTTATACTCACTAGGCCTTTCTCTTCGGCCCCCTCCTCCCTTTTCTGCTTGAGAGTCTTCCTACCTTTCCCCTTCTTTGCTCTGGGCCTCACCTTGGTGGTAGTTTGATACAAGTTCCTGTGATCTAACAGATCCAATTCATCACCTTTGAATTCATCTTCTTCTGAGGATTGTTTAGGCATGTCATCTTTGAGCAAGTCATCCTGGGGCATCTCCCCCACTCCAATCGTCTCCAGAACTGTCACCTTAGAAGCATCCTGCATGATCAAATCTAAATCCCACAAGACTTTATTAACCTCATCCATTGGAGTGGTGAGGCCAACCACATCCATTGTCGAATGGGACAGACACAAGGGAGCCACCACCGAAGCAACAAGCGCATCTACCATCCCTCGAATATCTTCTTTTTTCATCGTGGTGTGGAGAGAGTTGGCCGAAAATTGACAATCGGATGAGTTTTTCTTAATTACACCCTAACTGCAACCAACAACAGTCAGGGCAAGAGTTTCCAACTCCCATGTCTTTGGCTTCTAGACCTTCTTTACTTTTGGAAATCTATAACAAGTACTTTCCATATGTTTTTGACTACCACAACGAAGACAAAAGGCTCTATCTTCCTCCACTTCCACCAACACCACCCTCATTCGATCTCCATTGGTCAAGTGCAGTTCCTTCAAGATTTTAGAAATTTTCGCAAGTTGTAATCTTACATACAAATAAGAGTCACCTTCTACGATGTTGTTATCTATATCTATGAATGTGTTGAGCGCTCTCCTGATTTTCTCTATGCACTCTTCTACCCAAAATTCCAAAGGTAAATTATATATTCGAATCCATACAGGCTTCTCATATGGTTCAATATTTACAGGGTCAAATTTGGGCCTCCACATCTACATATATATTGTCGAATAATTCATTTTCCATAGCCCTCCTTGTGCGACTTCCTCCCGATAACTTTTGGAGGTGAAAATGGTGATAAAGAAGCCTTTGGGCATGAATTTCACAATCACCGCCTTCCTCCAGTTTTCTGCCACCCAAGAGTTGATAGACTTTTGATCAAAGTGAGGGACAATGATCCGATAGAAAATCACAAGCTCCCCAAGCATGGCCACATCATTCCTTGCCTCTTCAGTGAGATCGATTTCGATTTTTCTCTCCTCCATGCCATCCTGGCAAACTGATCCCGAAGCAAATTCGTCAGGCTTCTTTTTGCGGCCATTCGCGACTTATGAATAATTTTGCTTTTTTCGCTCTGCTCTTGCCATGTTTTTTATAAATGGTACCTTTGATTAATATTTAATTTATTAGCTAATTAATTAATTAATTAATTAATTATTAGGCTAATTTCACTTTATGCACTTAATTTGAACTTCTAGGGGTGTTTTTATTTTATTTTATTGGATTGGACTATTATTAGATCATTATGTCTCATGACATAGGATGTCGACACTTGCCATGATCTAATCCATTTCTCATTTAGGATTTCCTCTTATAAACATTCTCCTTATTTGTATTATTCAATTTTGTAAGTTTTTCTTTTTGATGAAATAACAAATCATTGTTTGCAACTCTTGTGTATGGAAGGTGTTCTTATTTGTTGTTTGATCCTTATTTGTGTGTGTTTCACAATTTTAACAATAAGAATGTTCATAACATAACTGTCCATAAATTTATCAACTCAATGATCATAAAATTAACATAAAGTGGTATAATAAGCAGTCTATGAAGGATGGGACTCATATTAAATTAAGAAAACCATCATGTATTTTCATAATATATTTATATAATTTTAAAAGGGATTGAATTTGATATTTTGAGTTTTAAAAGGAAAAACGAAATCATCATCTTATAAATTATGAGAATAGAACTATTGATATATTATATAAGGAGATCGATTAAATTTGAATAAAACTAGGTATTAGATGAATTTAGATAAACAATTATTGGTCATGATAACCAAATACTTTTGAATGTTCCCCTTTATGGGTAGTAGTCACAAAGGAACAATTTGAGAAATAAAACCTTAGAAAGGGATAAATACCCACATAAACAATTAAAATCAAACATAGAGTAAAAAATAGAACTACATATATATTACACATTGATCCCATTTGGAAATGTTATATGTAGGTAGTTTAGTAAACATACGAGGTTCTTGACATGCAAGTGTTTGGAATTGAGGTTTGGGGAGTATTCAAGAAATATTATAACAAATTAAATGATAATATTAGATTAATTATTCAAGAAACCCACTCAATTAAGGGTGAAATTTCTAAGATAAATATCAAGATAAAATAGATTTTGTGTGCTTGGAAGAATATTAGATGGATTGCTTCATTCCTCGAGACTTTAGGCCAAATTTTGAGGTGATTTTCAAGTCTTTATTTATATATATTATACTCCTAGAAATGACAAATTTGGTGCACTTCCAATAGGGGAGCCTAGTATTTAGAGAGTGACTTAGGACCTAGATGGTCTTGATGAGTTGAAGTCTTTGGCTAGAGAACATACCTATCCTTTATGGAGAGGTTCCTATCTTGGATGGATATATAAATAAATTTCTTATATAGACATATGCCTAACCTATATGGTTGGATGCTTATCCCAAATTAAACAAATTCTTAGCCCATATGGATATAAGTACTTGAGTATACAAATAAATGAACACTTAATAACTTAAAATAAAAAGAAAACAAAAATAGTGGTATTTTTTAGGTATTATAGTTGGATTATTATAATTTTGATATTTCCAAAGAAAAAAAAGATCTCAACTACACTAGCTTAAATAAATTCTACATTTTTTATGTATGTTATGACGTCTCCATTAGAATTGATATCAAGATTGGCCAACTATTTGGTTGCTTGGTTACCTTCTCCAAAGTACTACACATAGTGTTGGTTATGGATCTTGATCTTATTGGTTAATATTTATAGAATGGGGTGTAGGGGGTACCCCCATGGGGTCCGAGGGTTGCACGCCCCGATAGAGGTTTGGGGGCAACACCTCCAAAATCCGTATTTTATATATATTTATTCATTGTGAATTTGGATCATTCATTATTAGATCACAAATTAGATTGTAGAGATTATATTGACTTTTCTTTCCTAGAAGTCAACTCCTCTTTTATGTGAGGGCATTGTATTACTTTGGTAGATTGTATTGTATGTATTGTGAGGATAGTGTGACAGAGAGAAAATGAAGTTACAATAGATATACATGTAGGTTGTGTCCCTTCATTTTGTTGGATGAAATAAAGGACTAATTGTTTCTCCATGGACGTAGCCCATATTCGGTGAACCACATATATTTGTGTCTCTATGTTTTTGTATTATTTTATATTTTATCTCTACATTCATATATTGTATATTTCTTTGTGATCATAGTCCTAACACATAGAAAATCCCATCAAAGGAAAACTTACTCAATAAGGCCTCTTCAATTAAATTGAGTTGTTGATCCTCAAATCTTATTGTGGTAATTAGATTAATAAAAATTTAGAATTATTGCCTATAATAATGTTCCATAGTCACTACTTAGAACCAACTAAATTCTAGTGGCTAACCTTTATCCTTCTACAACATTGTTTTTATTTGTTCTTTTTTTTCATTTTTTGAAAAGATATTAAAAAGAAATCACTCTTCTTATTGCATCATAAAGGATGTAGTCTGACACTTGATAATCTTGGGTTTCCTTTTAAGGTCACATTAGTTAAGGTTTGAGCTAATCATCTTGACCAATAATCTAATTAACTCCCACTCACCACAAATTGTACCTCGTAGTGAGCACATATAGACATAATTTGACCTTTGATTAGTATTGTTGTATCTAATGACCCCTTTCACTAAGTCCTTGCTCTTTCTATGGTGCATGATTTCTTTGACTTATTGGTAGATTTTTCCCTTTCTAAACTATATTATTTGTTCAAATGCAACATGATCTTTGTTGGGCTCCTTGGGTCATTCAAGCCCTATACTTGGACCTTATCTTTATAAGTGTCAACATATAGTAATATCTAAAATTAAAACCTCAACTTATATGTTATGGGTCCACTAGACTTCTATTATGCATTTTAATTCTTTCTACATAGTTCATACTGAGTGTCAAGTATAAGCATAGTGAAATAGAAAGTATAATATTGTAGGTGAAATTTTAAAACTATATCCCATTTTTATAAAGGAAATTTCTAGCACAAATATAGTTTTTCAAATTGGAGCTCTTATTCCCAAAGTCTAGCCTATAAACTATGATCTAATACCAATCTAATAACCACCCTTGATAACTACTATTTTTTCATCATAATGATTATAGTTTCATTGCAAAGTGTGACACATCACATATTTTGGAAATTTATATTCTTCATATGACCTAAATAAAATAACCAACCACTTGATATGTCATAGTTATTGACCTTTCTATTGAGGATGGTCCACTTTAAATTATGGCACCAATGATTCATATACTTAAAGATTTATTTCAATTTAGAAATGTTATCCTAAAACTTATTAAACCTTGTAATGGAAACAACTCTCTACCACTATTTGCAATCATGCACTATCCCTATATCAAATGAAAGACATTTAAATGATCAAACCGTCACAAAATTTACATATGACAGATATAGGAGTGGCTTTGATTATCCTGGCTTTGATTATCCCTGCCGACAATACAGTAGTAGCTGGAAAATCTTCACGAAGTAAGTTACTATTCATTTTGTTACATCTTTTCTTCTATTAAATTAATATTTTCAACAAATTACTATTCAACATGTGCTGCTAAATTTAATGGTAACTTCGAGAAATCTCAGGTTTCTAGAAACAAATAGCTTTGTAAAATATCGCTGGGACATGAAAGCCCAGGTTTGAAGTTCAAGAGCATTGAAATACTCATAATAGTAGTACCATCTTATGATAACAATAGAGCAGCCCTCAATAAATTTCATTGTATTTTAATATATGTATTTTAATTCTATCTTAAATGATTTTATTGTATATTTTGTTCTATTTCATAGATACGGAAAAAACATTGTATGGCTGATCCATTGCGCTTAGATACGGAAAACAGGAATGCTTTTGGTAGCCTGCATGGTATGCTGAAGTAGCGTAAATACATCCCCGATAAGTAACTGACAGTTTTAGCATGCGCTGGCTACATCAGGCATTGTTTGCATATGGTGATCTATTTGAAGTATAAATTTTCATATTTTCAACAAAGACCACTTAACATGTACTACTAAATATAATGGCAATATCGTTCGATAAATTTTGTTTTGACGTACAATTTGATTTTGTCATGTCATAAATGGTTTTTTTAACGGTAAAGCGATTCGTTATTTTTAAGTACATGGAATGTTCCAATGCACATGTACAGAAGAGGAAGAAAAGTCTACAAGAGAGGAGGAAGAAACATCTACAAGGCAGAAGGAAAATGTTGCTACATGCTGCCACAATACAGTGTTAAATATAGGTTGCACAGAACCGGAACGACGGTGCAAAGGTACAAAGCAAGATGTTTTCTTGTTTTTAATCTAAAACTGAGAGCATGACGTTTACACGATGATCTATTAGAAGTATTGATGCCAATTACTAAGTAAATAGCTGTTGAACAGGAATTATTAAAAAGGCGGTTGACTGGTTGGGTTGCCTTTTGAGATTCGCTTTTATCGTTACTTGCAACATTTCAACTGAACTTGGACAACCAATCGAGGAAGGCTCTTTTTTACTGAAATCTGCAGAAGGTGTAAGGTTAATTAGAGAATTATTGATGCCAAACTATACCCAAGAAGAAGCTGACATCTTGTATGAGTTGAGTGAATTCGCTTCAGGAAACCAAAATCTCCCCCGTGAGTGGAAGCGCTTTTTGAACTACCACAAATTTGCATGGTATGTTCTGTTTCGGATATCCCCTAGACATACTCTTAGGGGCTTCATTTCAAATGGTCCTACCTATATATCAGTTTTAATCAATTAGAGGGTTTGTAGTTTATGCCATAAAATTTCACCTCTTTCATTTAGAATGGATTCAAAGTAAACATCCCCACCAAGTAAGGTTAACAAGACAAGTTAACAAATAATTATTGTTTACATCTCAAGGACTTTGTTTAAAAGAGACTATGCATTCCATGCCCAAAAGATAACTTTCCAATAACATGCAACAATTTTAATTTTGTGGGAGGACTCCCAATACTTATAATAAAAAATATGCCCACTTGATTGGTTGTTCAATAAATATATTTACCAACCCAAATCATGAAATGGCTTAAGTATTAAAGATTAAGGTATGATGGCGATAAAATTGTTGACATTGAATATGATCAACCAAATATTATAAGAAAATTACCTACCATTCACTATCTTCTATTCAAGATGTATAAGCTTGATGATTTAATCTTACCATGATTGTAATTATAAGCTCTTAATATCTTAGACACTTCTATAACTAATACTTTATCTACTCAATCCTCACTAAGTTATAATATAACTATGCCATGTGATTTGTATTCATTTTGCATGACATAATCTCATGGTAAAATACAACAATCAACAATTGACTATTAATATCAAGCTCAAAAGATATTTTCTAATCATAGTGAACAACTAGCCAAAATGAAAGTCTAATGTACTCTCCTACAATTAATGGGAATAGCTATGTGTTTGGTGTAATGTAGAAATAGAAATAAAAATTATATCTCAACCAAATATAATAGGGACAATGATTTAAAATCACTTCACTCCACTATCCATCATAGTAATATGTGAACTAAATGCAAAGAACCCAAGTTTCCCATATGGGGGTTAAGGGTTACTTAGTACATAAACTTTCCTAAAAAAAATATATCATTACCTTCCAATAGTTGTATGCTAGGTAATTTGGCAAACACATTCCTACCATATTCTTGAGTATTGAAAACCCTAGCTAATTTTTTAAGGTTCCCAAAACTATATCTATCTATCAATTACAAATAGAACTCATATGCCAACATCAAGTAATATGCATTGAGTATTTAGTTCAATCACCACCTAATAACTCCTTACCATAGATATGAATTCAACATATCCTAACATGTCATTTGTTACTATTTTATTAGTGTGGTAGTAGAATCAATAGGTAAGAAGGATCTAACCATTTATTGGATGTTATTTCCATTCTAACAAATTTTCAACCAAATATCCCACAACTTAGAATATGTTTCCTTAAGGAATTTTTTATAATCTTTAATATTATAAAATCTACAGAGGGTACAAGGATTATCATTATGTAGTGTGTGGTGATACCACAAATTGTTATCATGCATATCATATACCATATCCAATATTGAGCTTAGCAATAGTCCTTGCTTGAGTACAATTTTTTTGTGAATGTTATAAAACTAAAAAATCACATACTTAGAAGACAAACTCATCACACAAATCTAAATAGTCATTTATCATTCTTTCATATAGCCAAGAGAAAAAGAAAATTGAACAAGAACGTCAAAATTCCATTTGAATTTGTATACTCCCACCACCACCACTCATGATCGTCGATTGCTAGTTGAAAAGAGGTCAAGGAAATATTAATGAAGGGTCAACTCAAAGGTTAGGGGGTGAAAACAATTGGAGAGGAAGGTGTATATTCTAGGTATTATTCAATAACATCACTTTCAAACTCCCCTAAGCCCAGCCTAGGCTAATCCAATAAAATGCATACATCTAAGCATAAATCAACTTAGATTAATTATCTTTAGCTATGTGAGTGAATAGTTTAGAATTTAATACTATTATAGGAAAGCAATTGTGAAGGACGTCTATACTTAACTATACAAAAGATATTGAAGATATTATTAAGTTGGCACTAAAATCTGCCTCAATTTCAAGAACAATATTGATATTTCTAAATTAGGCAATAAATAACTACATAATGCATATTTGTAATTTTTTTTAGAAAAAAATTGGGCTCCATATAATATTTGATGAATCATATGCAACACAACAAGCAATGATCATTATTTTATTTGCAAAGGCCAAGTCATTATCTTTCAAGGCCTCTTTTGTCAAAATTGAAGCAAATGAAGACCCGTATCTAAGCAAGATCTTTGGGAGGCATTCATGTACATTAGATTCTATTAGATTAAGATGACATAGTGGTATCACATACTATCTTTTCTACTCATATCCATGATTTTTTATTAATCTAAAAATGACTCTTTTTTCTAAGCTTTTCCTTGATAGCTTAGTGGCATATGACATAGATTGATTGTGTGACTTCTCTCATGGAATAAACTATCAAGTTTGTGTCACTTTGTCATCGACAAGGTAGATCAATGTACCTATCCACAATGAGCTAAAATGGGTGCCTTTACAGGATGTGATAGAAGTGTCCTAAACACATAATTATGTCATGAGACATTTTACAATGACAAAAAGACATAATGAAAAAACTCTTTTTAAATAAAAATAAAATAATTTTAAAATAACTCTTAAATAGATAAATATATTTTAGGTATTTATAATAGTGAGTAATAGATTCCTAAACATGAAAAACTACAATTATATGTCAATATATTTCCAATTATTTATTTATTTATTTAGATTTTTACACAAATTATTTAATTTTAAAATAGTTATCAAATTATTATTGTATAATTTTTTAAAATTAGAATTCTTTATAAGAAAACATTTTATTGCCTTTCCTAACCGTGAGAGCTGTGGCGTCGAGTTCTTACCGAGGTAAGAGCATATAAATTTGTAAAGTTAGAAAAAGTATTTAGATAGCAGATAGGAATATAAATGTATTAAAAATAGCTAGAAAAGTTCGAAGTAATTTTTAATAGCGCACTAATGCATGGAATTTTTAGGGTGCATGGGCAACGTGGTCCATAGAGACATGTGAACAGGTAACATGTGTGGATGGATGCATGAAAAATTGTATTTATGGGTACCATGTATACGTGGACTTTTTTATAGATATACCAATGAATTCTTGTTTTTTTATGTGTGTATGTATACATTTGTGAGAAGGAAGATTCTTTATGATCTTAATTAGGAAGCAAGAATGCATTATTAATTTGTATTAATTATTGAATGCAAACAATCGGAAACATTTGTAATAATGCTTAAGACATATATGGATACATGTATCGACGTGCACATAATGCATAGAAGAGTGAGAAGCATCGTCGGCATGTGAATGAGTCTTAAAGCAGGAGGAGACTCAGCTCGCATTTGCAGTATTAAATGAAAGAAAACAGGAGAAATAAACTATTTATGACTAGTGCAATGTTTTTAATTTTTTTTTAAAAAAAAACCTTTTGATCGAAAAATTCATTAGTCATTTTAAATGGAACAAAGTTTTGATGTAGGGATATTTCTAAAGCATCAAATATCATTTGCAACTATTTACAAAAAACATGTGTGTGGGCAAAAAAGGAAAATGCATTCTTTACATGACCCATATTTATATGCATTGTGAAACAAAGTTTACCATATCTCTTTTTTTGCTTCTATGTCTATTTGTAAATAAAATTATGTTTAGTGTACTGTTGTAAAACACATGCTATGTTAATTAATACAACTGAGTTATTTTAGTTTATCATATCACAATATGCAAGTGCTAATAGAAACAATAGTGTTAGGTGGAAGATTGATAGGGGTAGCTCATTTGAGTATAAACTTTTCTAAGATTAATCAATCTTTTTTTTTAATGTAGTATGAAGGTTACTATTATATAAAGCTATTGATTTTATTATAAATAAGATTTTAATCCTATCTATGTAATGCGATATATATTTTACACTTTATTATGCTTAGAACAATGTAATTATACTGAAAATAAATTCTTAAGATGAATCTTACTAAGAAAGCCTATTGATTTATTACAAATGAGATTTTAATGCTTGTTTATGTAAATATGATTAAAATTTACGTGTTTATATAACTAAAACAAAAGTAATTTAAAGATATAATGAAAGAACCTTTACTACCTAAGATTAAATTTGTATATATAGGAAATAAAATGTAAATAATTTATTTAAGCATTAATAAATTGAGAATAAAATCAATACGATAAATTCCTAAGATGAAGCGAATTTTAAAGGTATTTGATTTATTATAAATTAGTTGAATGTTGTTAGTAATGCTATGAATAAATATTTTTTGTGTATATATTTTTTGAAACAAAAGGAAATTTGAAAAGATATAAAGAATCTTATTAGGTAAGATAAAATGTAGGTACCGTAAAATAATTTACATGTTTGTAGCATTTTGCATCCAAATTATTGAGAGAGAAACATTTGTAACAATGCTTGAAGCATTTAAGTATACATGGATGCATGTATACATGTATCGACGTGCACATAATGCATAGAAGAGTGAAAAGCATCCTTGGCACCTGAGCAAGCCTGAAAGCATGATGAGACTAAAGTTGCATTTGCAGTATTAAATGAAAGAAAACAAGAGAAATAAACTAGTTAGTATGAATGCATATATGAAAGGAAAGCATTAAAATATGGATCCATGTAAACATATATGCATGCATGGATGTGTACATGTGTCCATGTAATTTGGTATGTTAAGAAGAATCTATATATGCCTGCGTCCATAAAGTTAGAAATGTTAGAAACAATTTGCTTCTTAAATAGGAACTAAAAAAACATTACTGATTGAAACAAAGCAGCAATACATTAGTGTTTGTGGAACAAGTGTATAAAGTATATCTAATGATGCATTTGAATGCATGGATACATGTAAATATTTGTGAAATCTGAATATACATTTTAGCCTTCAGGGAATTGTCATATGTGCTTTTAGGAATCTGTAAGAAATAGGATTTAGAAAAGACATTTTGAAAAGAACTCTTGAATACAACTGTATGTTAACAATGAGACTCAATTTGCATTTGCAGTATTAAATAAAACAAAACAGGGAAAATTAACTATTTATTAGCAATGCATATATCGAAGGAATGCGTAAATGTATGGATGAAGGTAAAAATTTATGCATCCATCGATGTGTACATGTGTCCATGTAAGTTGGTAAGTAAACAAGAATCTATATATGCCTATGTGCACAAAGTTAGAAAATGTTAGAAACAATTTGCATTTGAAAGATATACAAAAAACATTTATGATCGAAACAAAAGAATAATACATTATTGTTTTTTGACCAAGTGTATTAAGGATATCCAACAATGCATTTGAATGCATGGATACATGTAAATATTTATGAAATCTGATTATACATTTTAGCCTTCAAGAAACTGTGATATGTGCTCTTAGTTATCTGTAATAAACAGGATTTAGAAAAAACGTTTTGCAAGGAAGTCTTGAATACAACTCTATGTTGTGATAGTTATTTTCAAAGCCCTCAGTGTTTAATTGCATAACCTTGATATTTTCTTCATTTTTTCCTTTGGT
>VDFB02067277.1:107923-135571 GCA_007258455.2 Sequoia sempervirens
TAAGTGTTTGAGGATGGATAACGGTGGTGAAATTTTTTTTGTCAGAATTTGATAGATTTTGTAAGGACCATGGGATTGAGAGACAAAATAAAATTCCATCCACCCCACAACAAAATGGAGTTGCAGAGAGGATGAACAAAGTGTTGATGGAGAGGTTGAGGAGTATGATGAGTGGTTCTTTCCTTAAACAAAAGTTCTAGGTTGAAGTTGTATTTGTTGCATCTTCTTTAATTAACTAATCTCCTACTTTGGCACTTGTTGAAAAGACACATATAGAGGAATGATTTGGTAAGAATCCCTTGATGAGACATCTCAAAGTATTTGGTTGTTAGGCGTATGCTAATGTGCCTAGTGAGAACAAGGTAGTTAAGAGTATCTTCATTAGCTATGGTGTCAGAGTGAAGGGTTACAAGCTTTGGGATCCAATTACATAGAAGTTTCTCTATAGTAGAAGTGTGAACTTCCAAGAGTTGAAATCTTCCACTATTGTTTTGTAGCCAAAGATAGTAGAGAAACATAAAAATGAGGTAATTCAAATCCCACCTACTTCGAAGAGAGATGAACTATGTGCTCCTATTGGACCTAATGATGAGGAGAGATCAAGTAGCTCTGAAATATCTAAAGAAGAGAAATAACCTCAACCTCAATAGTTGAGGAGGTTTATGCGTGTTAGGCAGCAACCAAAAAAGATTTGGACATTCTACAATTAGATTCTAGTTGCATATTTTATTTGATTCCTAACATTGATGAGCCCAGTGCTGGGAATATAATGTCATTCAATTTCAATCCTAAACATATTTCATGTATCTCCTAAGTCCTTAGCAAGTGTTCCCCAACACTAGGATTAGAAAGAGATTAAATTCGAATGAAATGAACACATTAATTGACATTTGTAATTAATTCTAAATGATAGGAACATGTGGGGATGCTCAAGAAGAGCTCCTAAAAAATAGGAGCACATGGGGCAACCTTATGGAAGGTGGACCTCACTTTGATTTAAGTTAACTATTTGGAGATAACATTTTTTAGTAATGCATGTAAAGATCCTAGAAGTGAATTGATGTTTACATGCATGGAGTTTAGTTTAGCTTAGTTCAAATTAGTTCAATTTAGCTTAGCTTATTCAGTTCAAGACGCTTAGTTCCTACCAATTATCTTCAGTTGCATGTAGTTAGTTTGAGTTGCATGTTATTTGATTTCAGTTGAATTGAATTGCATGCTAATGACTTGAGTTGCATGACAGATAACAGGTGACTACTTTCAGTTAACAGGGGATGATCAATCATACATGATATTTGCATAAATGGTGGAGAGATATGTTTCAGTTAACAGAGTTTGACTTGGACCCACCTTTGTGGGCCCATTCTTGGGCTCCAACTTTAAGGAGAAGCTTACAAGATATATTTGTAATCAATGTTGAGTTATGACTTCAATTTGGGATGCCCAAATTGATGGACTTGGTTTTACATTTCTTTTCATAGGAGAACTCTACCTACAAAGAATAGGCATAGGTTTTGTGAGATAAGCTTTGTGCTTTGTAATTGTTAACTCTTTGGAGTTTATAAGGCTCGTTATTTTCTATATATTATAGCAAGTTGAAGAGAGTTCGATCAGAGTTTATCGCAGGTTGTGAAGAAGAATTGTTGAAGACAAAAGAAGCATCTCAAGCAAGGATTGATAAAGAATTATTGTAATCTTATTCTAAGGTTAAATAGTACAAGAACTATTGATTCTAGTGGTGGAGTTTTGCCTAAAAAATTTCTCCATGGTATATGTTGTGTCACTTCTATCTTCTGGCCTTATTCTTCTACAATCTCCTGTCTACTTCTACAAATGGTAAAATGAATCTAAATAGATAATCATCAACAAAGAAATTGTAATAAAGAAAACTTATTTAGATCTATAGTATAATAGTTTTACAAGTATTAAGCTACATAATTACCTTCATTTTCAACACCTAGGACTATTAGAGAGGCTATGGGTATGCATGGTGTAGATTATTGGATGGAAGCCATGAATGAAAAGATGGTTACATTGAAGAATAATGCTACATGGGATCTAGTACATTTTCTTAAAGGACAAAAAGTTAGTTGGATGCAAATGGGTGTTCAAGAATAAAATTATTCTAGATGGCATTGTTGAGAAGTATAAAGCATAGTTGGTTGCAAAGGGGTATTTTCAGGTGGAGGGAATTGATTATGGTGAGATATTCTCTCCTATAGTGAAGATGACATCTATTAGGTTCCTACTATCACTTGCAACTTCTTATGATCTAGAAGTGGAATAGATGGATGTGAAGACAACATTCCTTCATGGTGCTTTGGAGGAACAGATTTATATCACAATCGGAGCATTTCATTGAGAAGGTAACTTTAGAGGATTCAATATATGCAAGTTGAAGAAATCTTTGTATGATTTAAAGCAATCTCCCAGAATGTGGTACCAAAATTTTGACACATATGTGTTGTCTTTGGGATTTATAAGATTCAAAATCCCATTATGTCTATTACAAGACTGACAATGGTCACATTCTCATCATAGTCTTGTATGTTGATGATATGTTGTTTGTTGGGAATGGTAAATGTATTATTTTAGATTTGAAGTCTTAGTTGCTATCATAGTTCAAGATGAAGGATCTAGGTGCAATGAGGTATATTCTTAGGATGAAGATTAGAAAAGATAAAGATAATAGTAAGCTTTAGTTAAGCCATAAAAGTATGTGAATTTAGTGTTGGAGAGATTCATCATGACAACTTGTAGACAATTAGTTGTTCTTGTAATGCATGGGATGAAACTTTCTATGGAGGATGGTCCAAAATATCCTACTGAGATGGAGGACATGAATAGAGTACCATATGCGAGTGTTGGTAGATTTATGTATGATATGAGTTGTACAAGGCCAAGTATTTCCCAAGCAGTGGGATTCCTTAGTCGATTTATGGCTAATCTTGGATGGGTGCACTAGGACATGCAACGAATAGAGTGTTTTGATATTTGTAGGGTACTTCTAAGTGTGCCCTGTGTTTTCATGGTTATCCTATTGGATCTCGAGCAACACTTAGTGAGCATTCATGGATATGTGGATTTTGATTGGTCAAGGATATTTCCAGTAGAATATCCACTAGTGGATACGTTTTCATGATGTTTGGTGGTGTTATAAGGTGGATGAGTAAGTGGCAGGCTCTAGTTGCTTTGTCCACTACATAAACAGAGTAAATGACAACTACTCATGTTTGCAAAGAATTCATTTGAATTAAGAGATTATGTTATGATATTGGTTTTGATGTAGGATAAAATATTATTTATTATGACAGCCAGAGTGCTATTTGTTTACCCAAGAATCCTACTTGCCATGCCAGAACAAAGCACATTGATGTGCAATTTCACTTTTTTCATGATATGGTGGAAGATGAAAAGGTGGAGATGAAAAGTGTTGATACTTTTATAAATGTTGTAGATGCATTAATGAATCCAATAAGCAGAAAGAAGTTTAGATGGTGTGTCAGTTCTATGGGCCTTGCGGCCTGAGTAGTGATATAGTGACTCTTATAAGGTCTTTGACAAGTGGGAGAATGTTGAGATTAAGGTGTTTCAACCTTAGAGTCACAAGATTATTTAATTCATAAAATTAGGACCTTTACTACATATTTTATTAATTAAACCCTAAGTGATATGTTTCTAAGTTGATATAACAATTTGTGGGACTCATTTGCGAGTTGGCTTCCTACATGTTTGGTGGAGATCACAAAATTGTGCCACTTGTCATGCTCAATTGGGAAGAGGTGCTTGTGAAAACCTCTCAAAGGTGCACCATAGTGACATGTGTCCATGTATCTTGAGTTATAACTAAGTGATATTTTAGAAAGTTACTAAACAAGACTATGACAACCACTTGGAGTGACTAGATGTCAATGGGGAGTTCAAAATTAATAATTGTCTATATTTTCTCTAGTGGGATGCCATCCATTCAAGGTGACTTGATATTTGCATAAAATATAAAGTTGGATGCTTTGTTGTTAGGAAAATGTGTTTCAACATTGCAATTACATAAGGTTTATTGTTGATAGGTAAGCATAGGGGATGAGGGGAGGGGGTACACCCTGCAAGAGGTCAAAGGACTACAGCCCCAACAGGGGCTGGAAATGCCCTCGAAAGCTCAATTTAATGTATACTTTATTATTGTAAATTTGGACTATTCATCATTAGATCTCAGATCTAATGATCAATATTTTTTTTGTCTTGAGATGCCCTAGAAGGAAACCATATTTTATGAGGGTGTTCTATTATAGTTGTGCATTGTGATGTATTATTAGAGTCTAATAGTGGTCATGTTGTGTTTGAATCTCTAGTTGTTGATACTCTTGTGAGAAGCTTGCTCTGCAAGTATATTTTAATCTTCATGATTTCTAAATAATATATTGGGCAACTTTTGGAGTGTGGCAGTTTCTCCCGAAAGGATTTTCCCCACATAAATCATTGTGTTGTGGTATGCATGATATTTATGTTTATTTATATTTAAGTTTTTGTAATTGTTGAAAAGATTTGTAAAGTTTTGCATTATCCTCCTCTTAATATTAGTGTAGGAAGTTATTCCACTACCTGAGCTTCCTTACACTTGCATGTTGGCGCATGTCATTGCATGACTGACAAGTTACTTTATTGGTCAGTTTGGACTTGTGCATGTTCTCAATTTAAGTTTTCATTCATGCAAAGACTATGGAGATGACACATGACATTCCTAAGTGCCCATGTTAGAGGTTTATAAATATGAGAAATATTTATGTGTTTAGTGAGATGATTTTAATATTTTTTGAGAATTTTTTATGTTTGAATTACTCTAGATTTATATCATAATGTAAAGACACTTGCAAGAGCATAGAATTTGTTATTGTATTCTAACCGTCTTGTTATTGATAATACAGTCAATTTTTTCTTTGTTGTGTGGGTTTTCTTTGTTTAAATCTCAAATTAAATTCATGAACGTGCATCTAAATTGTAATACTTTAAAGATTTTAACAAAGTACTGCAACCCTCTCCTACTTAGATTCATGTTTGGAAGCTAAATTTTTGCACCTAGCTTTCCTTTCACCTATTGGCCAAGAATTTTCAAAGAACATGAAACTCCAGTCAAAATTTTCAAACTTGTTTAAAGGGATTCTGGTTTGTTGATCTTGTTTAATATTTGAAAATGAATGGCTCACATTCAAATCTAAAAAAATGGATAGTTGAAGGCATCTGGCTTGCATGAGTGAATAGTAATGGTAGAAGTGATGGATTGCTACCCGATCATTTAAAGGAAATTTTCTATAAATATTGCAATTCAATTGATGAATCAAATCATTACACATTTCATCAAGATTGGAGAGCAATTTCTTGGCATTTCACATCTTCTGCAATGAACTAGGGTTTCCAAAGAAAAATTTAAGTAAGTTCATCTTTTCAAACTTCAAGTTCAAATTTTCTTACTAGCAATACAAATAGGAGGAATACTTTCCTCTAGTTGAGTTTCCATACAATAATTCATACCACTATGCTCTAAAAATAGCTCCATTTGAGGCATTGTATGGTAGAGAACGTAGAATGGTCATTAGTTGGGATAAAATTGAAGATAGGGTGCTCATTAGGGCATAAATATTAATAAAAATGGAAGAGTATGTCAAATTGATCAAACAAAGGCTAACTGAAGCCATTGATAGAAAAAAGAGCTATAACAACTTAAAATAAATTGTGAGATAGTTTGCCATGGGAGACAAGATTTTCTTCAAAGTTAAACCTAATAAAAGTTGCAAACCAATAAAGTTGGCTCTTAGATTTGTGGGCCCTTTTGAAAGTGTTTGAAGCCATTAACTTAGTTGTATATAGATTAAATTTTGCACCTATTCTTGCTCGATTATATAACATCTTTAATGTGTCTTATTTGTAAAACTATATAGTAGATTTTTCTCATGTTCTTGATAGGAACTCTTTATATGTTTTGGACTTGAGTGATAACAAGAACACCTCTCATAGTACTTGAGGTTCACAAGCTCCATTTGCATAATAGAGAAGTAATTAAAGAAAAAAGAACTAAAACTGATACAAAAATTACCTTATTATTTGATTTTTATTTTATATTCAACACTATATCTTCCATATATTATTTATAATATTTTAGAATATTAAAAAAACTATTTCTTTTTTATTACTAACATATTTGAAAATGAAATTGTATAAATTAATTTTAAAATTTGATCATATAAATATAAATATTATAATTAATAAAAAATACATTTAATATAAATAACATCTATTTAAGAAAATTAAATCTAATATATTTTCAAATTTATTATTTATCCTATCTTTTAATATAGATGGGAAAAAAATAAAAGCTGATAGATCAAGAAATAAAGTTGATGTAAAACCTTGATAGCCACCACATATTTACTACATTCATTTTCCAAGTCTTTTAAAGGAGAATAAAGAGTGTTTGAAGACGAATTCTTTTTCACAATTTACAATTAAAACAAAAATTAAGAAGAATCTGCATTAAATAATGTCAATAAAATGTCATATTCAACTGTTTAAATAAAGTAGAAGATAATATTATGAAATGGAAAATTTTCAAAAACAAATAGTGGCTTTACGTCATTTCAAATAAAGTACTAAGTATTGAACATTTGGAATTCTTTTAACGGAATTGAGATTTATGTGCTGGTAAAAGGAAAAGACGTGGACGGAAAGGAAAACGCGTAGGACGGCAAATTCGCTTAAACAACAAATTTTAGTATTTATTTGGAACGTAGCTTTCCATTGCTCGCTGCTAACTATCTGGTTTTGTATATAACAGAAGGCACATACCATTGTTTCGTTGAAGCATCCATCGTTTTGTTTTCCCCATTGCTATGGCAGAGCCCAAAGTCAGGCTCAAATTCAAATGGTTTCAGAGGAAACTCCTTGTTTGCCCCAGGGGTACCGTTTGGCAACAGCTGAAGAATTCAGAAACAATTTAGACATCTTTAACAAATGGGAATCATCCATTAAATGGAGTATACGGTACAGTTGGCTTTTGGACGCATATATAGATGTTAATGACGATGATAATTTTCGTGTACGTGATGATCATTATATGAACCCACGTTTTGGGAAGGTAGCGGTTAAGAAACAAGAGTGGGATATTTGTGAAAGGAAATGGCGGAACTGCTCAGGTATAGAGATCTGTTCGAATGTTTTAAATGCTATTTTATTCATCAAATTGAGATGCCAGTTTTACATTTATATCATTTCATGCAATGTTATATTGCAGCTTTCCACTCATCAAATGGCAATTCGTTGAGAAAACAACTCTACGATGGAATCACTCTCCACACGACACAAGAGATAAGAAATGCATGGTTTTATGCCCACGCATGTGAAGATGTGGAGCTGCTGTATTGGTTGTGGCAAAATCATAGGTTTACATTTCACTCAGACTTCTTAGAATATAAGCTTCATGTTGATTCTCCTTTGGGGAAACTGCTGGAAAGGATGGGGTCTCATGAGGCCGGATCTCAGCTACAAATGGAAAATGCAAAGGGAAGAAGCCTCAATAGTTTTGAATTATGCAGGGAAAGGCAATAAGCACAGGCAAGTGGGACTGGGGGTAGCGGATCGAATTATTTAAAGAAGTATACGGGTCGGCCTTCGTTGATACAGCCGCTGCAATCACATTCACAAACATGGAAAGCATTCCCATATTCACAAAGCTCTTATCCCTGTCTCTAAATCAACTAGAAGATCAGATTGCTAACATTAAACCTCGCTTTGCAGAGGTTTTGATTGAGGCAGTTGAGAGAGCATACGGTCCGCTTATGGAAAAGATGATGTTGAAGTTCAAAGATGATATTGCTCAGATCAGCACAGACGACTGTGTACGGGCTTTGAGAGCGGCAGTTCGTGGAGGTTGTATCGAATTGGTCCGAAGCTTATTAGATTTGTTAAAGAGCAGGGACGGAGTTAACCTCCCAGTTGAAGTGGACGACAAAGGAAAGACACTCTTCCATTATGCCGTGTTTCATGCACAAGTCTTTCAGATACTTCGAGAAATATATGCCGGTTTCTATTACAACATCATCAAAATACGGGATAAATTTGGAAGAAACATTCTTCATTGGGCAGCAAAAGGAGGTTGTGACTCACAGTTTGTGGATTGTTTACTGGACATACATTTAGATGATCGTTCACCAGAGATTTTGTCTTCATTTGAACACCTAATTCTTTCAAGGGACTACCAAGGAAGGACACCATTGCACGTTGCTGCATCCAAAGGCGACAGCGGAATGATTAAGAAACTACTACGTCATTCTTCACACATAAGTGTTAAAAAGTACAATCTAGAAACTGACTCCTCTGGTCGAACAGCACTTCAATTGGCAGCAGGTGAAGGCCATGTAGATTCAATCAGATCGCTTCTACAAAATGGGTCCGACCCAGTAAAAGAACGTGATGGCCAAAAAAAAACAGCATTGCACCATGCGGCGCTAGTGAAGAATCCAAAGCTAGCATTTGCCACATGCGAAGCACTGTTATCTCTTGGGAATATAAGAGATGATACGCGGTCACTTTTGTTGTGGGCCTCTGCAACTGGCTTTGGCACTGCAGATGAGATGGAAGATGTGCCTCCTCATGTTAAAACCTATCTTCGAATCGAAAAGGAGGAGTGCGAAGCACATCTGTTAAGAGCAGCCGCAGTTAATGAATACCCTGAAATGGCATGGGAGCTTCTAAATAGAGGCGCTAACATGGCAGACATTCTTGATCCAGATTGGAGAAAAACGTTGAACCCATTACAGGAGGAGTCCATTAAAAATGGTATTCATGATCAAGGCCTGATCTTTTATTTGAAATGCTTGTTACTCTTCCTAAAACGTTTTATTCATAGTTGTCTTTTGTGTGAAGTAATAAGTCACATGGACAGAATGAAAGAGCAAGGACGAGATCAACCAACTGTGGAGGATAACCTTGGTAAATATTAATTCTCTAAAAATATAAATTTATTTCTATAAGCGCATCTAACCCAGCTTTATACTTTTAAATGCATCTACTGATACAACAAGACGATATGCTCGAGTTGGTGCGGGAAGGCATGTTTTTGCCGAAGGTGTAGCTGCTCTGCTTTTAAATCGATTTGTTGAATCGCCAATTACAGTGGGCATTTCTGGTGAATCCCCGGGTATGGGCAAATCAAGTCTCATGATTCAGGTATATGTGAAAACTGTTTCTATAACAAATGATTTGAATGCACCGTGATTCTTGAAGTGTTTCCAAAACTCAGAATTAAAAACAAATTTAATATAAAATTTGAAAAATAATAATAACTTGTACGTGTTTTTTAGATTGAAAAGATTCTACTCATTACAGCAGCCCAGCTAACGTTTCCAAATCTTCTTCCATCGGAAGAATTTGTTGGGGCTCAAAAGATGTCTCTTAGTACAAGAGGCAGAAAAATATATCAACAGATTAAAAGCGGTGTTCACAATTTACTGCCTCTGTCAAGGCATAACTCAAAGGTATATATTCAATTCAATAGTAAAAATTATTTATCTCTATTTAAATATTATATTTCAGAAATTAAATAATTAATTATTATTTTATTTTATTAATTTTAAAAATAGGAATAAATAATTATTTTAGTGATCAAAATTTATTTTTTAATTATTAAATATATTTTTAAAAATTACTGGCTTTATGAAACAGGACCCGCTTGTCACTCTGCTCTCGGAATACCAATCTCAATATCATGTTGTTTATAAGTCGCTAGCATGCATGGACAATAGCCAGATGGTAAGTGTCAAATCGCAATTCACTTTATAAAACATGTTCATTAATACGATATTAGTTGACTGGCATTGTTCTCTTGGTTCTTGTTCAGTTACAGTCAAATTCAGTATCACAACAACAGGAACATGCATTAAGAGGAGTCCCTCGAATTTTAATAATTAGATATAATGCATGGCATTACAGAGATCGACATGAAGCTTGGGCAGGGCTAGGAGTCACAATCACCAAAGAAATTGAGAATGCAATGACAAGAGCTCAATGGATGAGTACATGCTGGAGATATACTTGGACCAAACACAGAGCCAACATTTGGATACAAGTATTTTTACCGTGTCTGCTCAGCATATCTCTCGCTGGATGGGTTGCATGGATAGTCTGGATGCTACTAAAGCAAGAAAAGTTCCAAGGTTTAAAATACGGATCCATACCTTTTACTGTAATAGCAATTACATGGGTTGTATTGACATCAGTTATTTCTGTTGTCAAACCCGTGAGCACACAAATGTTGGGGTATATCACTTCACCAGACCATACAAGTCACCTTGGTTATCAGGAAGATGTTATTGCTGACATCAATTTCTTGAAAAAAGAGCTGGGAAACAAGCCATTTTGGTTTTTCTCATTCATATTAGGTGTATGGTGTTGGAATTGGTTTGGTTTGTATGCCGACGTCATTGAAAATACAAGAATTCCGAAATTCATGCCAGCCTCTGGAGATCAAATACGAATAGTGACCTTTGTGGACGACTTAGATAGATGCGAAGAGGAGGTCATATTGCAGGTATGTGATTTCAAAATTTGGGAGCATAAAATGGTTTTATTGACATTCTTTGAAGGGTTACACTAAGTTTGTCTTGCTCACACAGGTGTTATCAGCAGTAAATTTGGTCTTAGCCGAATGTAAAATCGATGTCATACTGGGGACTGATAAAAGAATGATTGCAAGAGCAATTAGAAGAAAATTTGAAGACATAGATGATGAAGATATTGCAGAAAAATTTATCTGCAAAGTTATTCAAATTCCACTCAGCTTGCCAGATCCCAAAGGAGAAGAAATAAAAAGCTTTCTAAAATGCCACTTGGGACATGAAATCCCGGCTAAAGGTAAACGTAAGTTTGAAGTTGATGACCATTAAAATACTCATAATGGGACATGTTATGGTAACACTACGAGCAGCGCTCTAAATTTCACTTTAATTTATGTATTTTCATTCTATTCGATTATCAATTTTTTGTTCTATTGCGTAGATAAGAAGGAAAAAAAAATGTTTTTAAACGTTTCGATATAGGTGGAATTGGATGGTTTATGGGATTCTTATTTGCATTTTAGATCGTATATATCAACTTTAAAATTTATTAGACCATATAATTTGACTTGCTATATTTTTATATAACTCTACGTATATGACACTTTAAATTATTATTAAACCATAAAAATTTATTATAACAAATATATCTATATATCATTTTATAATGTTTATTATAAAAATATAAATTAGTTTAGAAAATGAAATATAATTCTTTTTAATTTTTAAAATATTTTTAACAATAAATTTGAGATTTTGACATTTTTACTAATAGTTATCATTGCTTTATATTAATATATATGATTTATAATATTTATTATAAAAATATATATTAATTCAAAATCTTTTCAAAATAGAATATAATTATTTTTTTAACTTTTAAATTTTTTAACAAAATTTACTTTTAATATAAATTTAGAAACTTTTTTAATTGTAACAATAAATTTTTGATTTTTGAATTTATTTCTAATTATTAGTGTTTTGTAATTTTACATTTTTTTTTAATATATAAAATTTCCATGATTAAAGAATAACAAGAATTTTCCTTTTTTCAAGATACAACATTTGTGTTTTACTCTTGAGCTTTCAAATTTTTTTCAAGATAGGACATTTGTGTTTTTATTGATGAACATGTATTTTCAATCATATGCATTTTGCATTTGCTTATTTATATTTTTCATAAATGTCAAATGAAAGGCATTTAAATGATCAAATGGTCACAAAATTTGTATATGACAGATAGGAATGGCTTTTTGCTTATTTATATTTTTCATAAATAGTAAAATAAAAAGGATTTAAATGCTCAAATGATCACAAAATTTGTATATGACAGATAGGAGTGGCTTTGGCATTGATACTCTTGGCAGTATAGTAGTAGGTGTAAAATCTTCACAATGTAAGTAACTATTGATTTTGTTACATCTTTTCTTCTATTAAATTAGTATTTTCAACAAATTACTATTGAACATGTGCTGCTAAATTTAATGGTAACTTCCAGAAACCCCAGGTTTCTAGAAACAAATAGCTTTGTAGAATATCACTGAGACTTGAAAGCCCAGGTTTGAAGTTCAAGAGCATTGAAATACCCATAATAGTAGTACCATCTTATGTTAACACTAGAGCAGCCCTCAATTAATTTCATTTTATTTTAATATATGTATTTTCATTTGATCCGAAATGATTTTATCATATGTTTTGTTCCATTGCGTAGATACGGAAAACCTGTACGGTATAGAGTAGCCGTAAACTCGTCACGCGATAAGTAACTGACAATTTTAACACCGCTAGTATCATTGTTTGCACGGTGATCTATTTGAAGTAAAAAAATTCATATTTTCAACAGAGACCACTGAACATGTACTACTAAATATAATGGCAATACCGTTGATAAATTTTGTTTTGATGTACAACTTGATAATGTCATAAATGGTTTTTTTACGGTAATGCGATTTGTTATTTTTAAGTACATGGAATGTTCCAATGCACATGTACAGAAGAGGAAGAAAAGTCTACAAGAGAGGAGGAAGAAACATCTACAAGGCAGAAGGAAAATGTTGCTACATGCTGCCACAATACAGTGTTAAATATAGGTTGCACAGAACCGGAACGACGGTGCAAAGGTACAAAGCAAGATGTTTTCTTGTTTTTAATCTAAAACTGAGAGCATGATGTTTACACGATGATCTATTAGAAGTATGTGTTGGGAAAAGGTGTGTTGTACACCTTGCATTATGTATTTAATGTAATTATTCTTGAGGCCACTTAATGTTGCATGTAACATTGGCACATAAGTTAAGTTGATAAAATGTAATTATTTAATATTGGAAAATAATAAATAAAGCATCCAATATTAAATAAAGGGAAATGGTTTGTAATCTCATAGTTATTGTCACATAGTTTTGTGCAATACCACTTAGTGGTTTTGTGGGAGCTTGCTTCTATAAAAGCAACCACAAAGGTAGTTATTAGTAGAGATGCAATTTTGCATGATTAGCTCAGTTAGCATTTGTAAGGGTTTTAAGCATGGCACAAGATGTGTGGTTGCATGCTTATTAGCATGGATTGCTTGGAGAGAGCTTGTTACTTCAATGGTGTTCATGGAGACTCAGAAGATGTATTGTAATATTTATTGCTGAATAATACATGAGAGATGGATGTTTTTGAGGCTGGGTTTTTTCCCTCTTGAGGGTTTTCCCGAGGGTATATCTTGTGTCATATTTTCATGGGTATGTTGTTTATTCTCTTGCATGTGGATTCTGAATACTTAGATGCATAGATTTCTTTATGGGTTATGTGGAAATTGTCTTTAATTGGCTGCAAGTTTCCAACAAGTGGTATCAGAGCTTTGGTTGTGGTTGGATAACCCTTGGTTGAGAAAAATCTTGTTTAAGTTTGAATCTATGTGTTGCATGTGAGAATGAAAGACATAGCAGGATATGAAAGTTTTGCAGGTTGTTTATTGTAGATCTAAAGATTTTGGGTTTGCTAATTAAATGGGTTGTTTGTGAATCTGGGATGTGAGAAATTTTGGGTGAAATAGGTTTCTTGGTTTTGTATTCAAATGAGGGTTTTGGGGGTGAGCTTTCACAGATGATCTTCTGGCCTAAAATAGACCTCACTGTTGGATCCGGGTTGGCTGAGAGACGAAAATTGATATATAATTTGACCTATTTCTAATACTGTGAAAAATTGCAAAATTTTTGTGCCCATACCCATACCGTACGGACGTCAAAATAATATTTAAAAAAATTATTGTTTCCGTCGCCATTAAAATTCGAACCCGAACCTGCACATTAAAAAAAATTATTAGAAATCAAAAAAACTGATTTGAAAAAGTTTTTTGAAAAAACTTTGAAAAAATAAATAAATATTTGTTTTTATGAGGAGGCGCAGACCCCCCCCACTCAGCCGCCGCCGTACCCTGCAGGCGGCAGGGTGGCAGGCCCTGTCGGCAGGGTACTGCCAGCCGGTGGATAAGCCGTCGGCAGGTACCCTGTCCGGCAGGGGTGTCGGACCCCACCTGCAACCTGTAAACCTTTTAAAAGGTTTTAAAATTTTTTATTTAAAATTTCATTTATTAAAATGAAAAGTCCGCCATGCATATTAATTAAAGGGCATGAAATTTTTTAAAAGATAAAATTTAATTATTTTGAAATTTTATTTCGGGTCTGCTACCCAAGGAGCGGCGCCGCCCAGGTGGGGCTGCCGCTAAGCCACCAGTGGTTGCTAAAAATTTTTGCCTCAAGTGCAAACTACAGTTTTACTTTGGAGGGGCATAACTTTTGCTCAAATTGTCCGTTTTCTGACTTCCTGGATTTGTTGGAAAGCTGACTCAGAGATCTAAGTTGTGGTGATAGATATTTTTTTAGATTCTTAGTTTTGACATTTTTTTATTGTTCAAAGTCAGATGTTTGTTTTGAGCTTCGAGAGGTGATATCGGGTGCATACAAAGTCGGATTTTGGACTTCGAATAGTCAATGGAAAGCTTGTTCAGAGAACTATACAGTGGATTAGGTTTGAAGATATTTTGGCATGGTTTATTTGATGTTTTATTTATCTAAGTTGTATATGGGTGTCTTTGACTATGGTGATACTGTGAGTTTATGGATGATCGGATCTTGGAGATTTGATGTTGGATTCATTGTATGCTCAGTTAGTATATCTCATATTATTCTATTTTTGACATGGTTATCAGTATATGGTTGGATTTATATGCTTCATTGATATATCTACAAGTTGTGCAATGTTGTAGGCGGTCTATACTTACATGTTGCATTTATGACTTGGACATGGGTTGTCTTTGCCCATTGATATTTCAATGTTGATACATGTTCAGTTATGGTGGCTTGGTTTAGTCACTTGGTTTGCTGGTTTTGTTGTCATGTTAAGGATATGAGATGGTATTACCAGGTACAATCATGATATGAGATATATGTAGTTGACTATGATTATGCAGATATGTGGACACAGTTGGGTTGAGTTGTTACATTTGGTGGTGATCATGGTGTCATGGATGTTTCTTGTGTTTTAGAGACTTTGGCATGTCATGATGGTTTATGTAGGTGCATTGTTGGTGGTGTTGGATTGGTTCCAGATTATGGTTGTGGCGGTGTATCTTCATGGTATGAGGATCATGGTTTTACTTTTCCTTTTGGGAGCTCTTGTTATATTTGAGTTCTTTGATTGTGTGAGGGCCTTTCTGCATATTTTGAAATTAAATCCTAAGTGATGATATGTTTACGAGTTGATACTAACAATTTGTGGGACCCATTAAGTGAGTTAGCTTCCTACATGTTTGGTGGAGAGCATGAAATTGTGTCACTTGTCACTTGGGCACTCAACTGGGAAGAGTTTTTTGTGAAAACCTCTCAAAGGTGCACCATAGTGATATGTGTCCATGTATCTTGAGTTATCACTTGGAAATATTTTGGGAAGTTGCTAAATGGGACTATGACAACCACTTGAAGTGACTAGAAGTCAAAGGGGAGTTCAAAATTGGAAATTGGCTAGATTTTCTCTAGTGGGATTCCATGCATGTCAAGGTGACTTAATATTTACATAAAATGTGGAGTTGGACACTTTGCATGCTGTTGCATGAATGACAAATTGCTTTGTTGGTCAGTTTGGACTTATGCATTTTCTTTGTTTCAGTTTGCATGTATCCAGAGACTATGGAGACGATACATGGCATTATAGGGTGCCTATGTTAGAGGTTTATAAATATGAATTTTTTAATTTATTTTTCGAGATGAATTTTTGTATTTTTTGAAAAGTCGTTATGTTGTTGGAATTACTCCAAATTTGTATGACAATGGAAAGACATAGTTTGCAAGAGCATAAAATATGTTGTATTGTAATGACCTCATTACTAATAATACAATTTATCTATGCTTTGGTGTGGGTTTTTTCTTGAAAGGGTTTTCCCACATAAATATGTGTGTTACGGTTTTATATGTGTTTAAATATGAAATTAAATTTATGAGTACACATTTAAACTGTAATAGTTTAAAGATTTGTATCAAAGTTTTGCAACTCTCTCCTACTTAGATCCATGTTTGGAAGTTGTTTCCACACCTTTATTTTCTTTCAATAGGTATTAGAGCTTGTCAGGCTTTTTTCTATTGTTAGGTTGAAGGTTTTCTTACACTAGTCTTAGTTTTAATTGGGAGCTTTACAAGAAAAGATTTTTGTAATCTTATTGTAGGATAAAAGATGGAATTTTTATAGAATCGAGATGAAGTTCAATGGCATCAATTTTGAGTTGTGGAAACTCAAAATGGAGGATATTCTTGTGGATAGATATCTGTGGGCTGTAATATGCAGCTCTAAACTAGCCACAATAACCTAAGAAGATTGGAATCTAATTGACCAGAAAGCCAAGGGTCTGATAAGACTCTACTTGGTTGATTTTGTTTGCTTGAATTTCCATGAAGAGAATACTATAATGAGTCTTTGAAAGAAACTTCGAGATATATAACAAGGGAAATCCTTGGTAAATAAGTTGTTCATGCGAAACAAGTTGTATTCTTTGAAGATGGAAGGAGGAGGATCCATTGTAGATCACCTCAATGCCTTTAATATGGTTGTTGCATATTTGGGTAGAGTTGATGTGAAAACTAAGGATGAAGATCATTGCATGCTTTTATTATGTTCTTTGCTAGAATCTAGGGGCCAAATGGTGATGGCTATTCAAATTACTACAACCACCTTCAAAATAGATGATGTGGATTTACTTCATTGTTTTCTAAAGATATGCAAAGGAAATATTCTGAGATGGCTAAGGAGGCCCTTGTTGTTCGTGGTTGCTCAAAGGAGGAAAACAAGAAGGAAAAAAAATTATATCTAAGTCTTTGGGGAGATCTAAGTCTCTTGCTAAATATTCCAAGGAAAAATATTGGAATTCCAGCAAGATCAATCTATTTTTGAAAAGAATGTAAGGAGGAGAAAAATAAAATAAGAAAGCCTCCAATTCTGATTTAGATAAATCTTCTTAGGTTGATGGTGATGCTTTTATTACAGCCTTGGAAACACATGCATCAAAAGATGTGTGGTTGATAGACCTAGTTGCCTCATTCCATGTGACCTCTCTCACATATGTAAGTTTTCAAAGTATGGAAAAGCATGCCATTGGAAGATGTGTGGTTGATATGCTCATGTGCATCTTTCCACATGACCTCTCAAAGTGGTTGGTTCTCAAAGTATGAGGTGTATGATAGTGGGAAGGTGTATCTAGGTGATAACTCTCATTTGAATATTGTTAGTTGTGGAAGAGTCAAAATTTGATTCTCTAATGGTAGAATGAAGGGAATTGATGGTGTCCTACATATCTCTGTTTAACATGGGACCTAATTTCAATAAGTAACCTATGTGATGTGGGTGTGCAGGTTGTTTTCTCAAGTGGTGGATGTAAGATGACTAAATTTTTTATGGTGCTTGTCAAGGGTGTTTGAATTGGCTGTAGCATAGAAGGTGGATGAATGCATAGTTTAGTGTAATATTTTAGTGGATTCAAGAAGAGGGCTCAAGATTCTTCATCCTCACCATTAAATCAAGAAGAGAAGAAGATTATGGTTTCTACATTTGACGGTCATGCTTTTTGGGTACATAAGGGTGCCAATGCTTTGGAGATGAATCTCCTAGTAGAGAAGACACTATTATGGCAACAAATACTTGTCCATGTGGTGAGAATGGTCTTAGAGCCTTGAAAAGTAAGAGCCTTGTTGAAGGCCTTGATGATTGTAATCTCTAGTTTGATTTTTGTGAACATTATATATGTGGAAAATAAAACCGTGTTTCTTTATATTCTAGTTTACATAAGTATTCTGGGGTAATGGATTATATTCATGCAAATGTGTTTGGTCCTATTAATGTTTTGTCATTATCTAGATCTATGTATTTTGTCTCATTCATAGATGATTATAGTGGAAGGATATTTGTATATTTCCTCATATGTAAATCTAAAGTTTTTAGTCAGTTTAAGGAATTCAAATCCTTGGTTAAAAACCAAAATAGTAAAAAAATTAAGTGTTTGAGGATGGATAACGGTGGTGAAATTTTTTTTGTCAGAATTTGATAGATTTTGTAAGGACCATGGGATTGAGAGACAAAATAAAATTCCATCCACCCCACAACAAAATGGAGTTGCAGAGAGGATGAACAAAGTGTTGATGGAGAGGTTGAGGAGTATGATGAGTGGTTCTTTCCTTAAACAAAAGTTCTAGGTTGAAGTTGTATTTGTTGCATCTTCTTTAATTAACTAATCTCCTACTTTGGCACTTGTTGAAAAGACACATATAGAGGAATGATTTGGTAAGAATCCCTTGATGAGACATCTCAAAGTATTTGGTTGTTAGGCGTATGCTAATGTGCCTAGTGAGAACAAGGTAGTTAAGAGTATCTTCATTAGCTATGGTGTCAGAGTGAAGGGTTACAAGCTTTGGGATCCAATTACATAGAAGTTTCTCTATAGTAGAAGTGTGAACTTCCAAGAGTTGAAATCTTCCACTATTGTTTTGTAGCCAAAGATAGTAGAGAAACATAAAAATGAGGTAATTCAAATCCCACCTACTTCGAAGAGAGATGAACTATGTGCTCCTATTGGACCTAATGATGAGGAGAGATCAAGTAGCTCTGAAATATCTAAAGAAGAGAAATAACCTCAACCTCAATAGTTGAGGAGGTTTATGCGTGTTAGGCAGCAACCAAAAAAGATTTGGACATTCTACAATTAGATTCTAGTTGCATATTTTATTTGATTCCTAACATTGATGAGCCCAGTGCTGGGAATATAATGTCATTCAATTTCAATCCTAAACATATTTCATGTATCTCCTAAGTCCTTAGCAAGTGTTCCCCAACACTAGGATTAGAAAGAGATTAAATTCGAATGAAATGAACACATTAATTGACATTTGTAATTAATTCTAAATGATAGGAACATGTGGGGATGCCCAAGAAGAGCTCCTACAAAATAGGAGCACATGGGGCACCGACATGGAAGGTGGAACTCACCTTGAGTTAAGTTAACTATTTGGAGAAAGATAACACTTTAGTAATGCATGTAAAGATCCTAGAAGTTAGGAATTGATGTTTACATGCATGGAGTTCAGTTTTTAGTTCAAAGTTTTTAGTTTAGTTTATTCAGTATCAGTTTAGTTCAGTATCAGTTTAGTTCAGTTCAATTATCTTCAATTGCATGTAGTTAGTTTGAGTTGCATGTTATTTGATTTCAGTTGAATTGAATTGCATGCTAATGACTTGAGTTGCATGACAGATAACAGGTGACTACTTTCAGTTAACAGGGGATGATCAATCATACATGATATTTGCATAAATGGTGGAGAGATATGTTTCAGTTAATAGAGTTTGACTTGGACCCACCTTGGTGGGCCCATTCTTGGGCTCCAACTTTAAGGAGAAGCTTACAAGATATATTTGTAATCAATGTTGAGTTATGACTTCAATTTGGGATGCCCAAATTGATGGACTTGGTTTTACATTTCTTTTCATAGGAGAACTCTACCTACAAAGAATAGGCATAGGTTTTGTGAGATAAGCTTTGTGCTTTGTAATTGTTAACTCTTTGGAGTTTATAAGGCTCGTTATTGTCTCTATATATTATAGCAAGTTGAAGAGAGTTTGATCGAGAGTTTATTGCAGGTTGTGAAGAAGAATTGTTGAAGACAAAAGAAGCATCTCAAGCAAGGATTGATAAAGAATTATTGTAATCTTATTCTAAGGTTAAATAGTACAAGAACTATTGATTCTAGTGGTGGAGTTTTTCCTAAAAGGTTTTCTCCATGGTATATGTTGTGTCACTTCTATCTTCTGGCCTTATTCTTCTACAATCTCCTGTCTACTTCTACAAATGGTAAAATGAATCTAAATAGATAATCATCAACAAAGAAATTGTAATAAAGAAAACTTATTTAGATCTATAGTATAATAGTTTTACAAGTATTAAGCTACATAATTACCTTCATTTTCAACACCTAGGACTATTAGAGAGGCTATGGGTATGCATGGTGTAGATTATTGGATGGAAGCCATGAATGAAAAGATGGTTACATTGAAGAATAATGCTACATGGGATCTAGTACATTTTCTTAAAGGACAAAAAGTTAGTTGGATGCAAATGGGTGTTCAAGAATAAAATTATTCTAGATGGCATTATTGAGAAGTATAAAGCATAGTTGGTTGCAAAGGGGTATTTTCAGGTGGAGGGAATTGATTATGGTGAGATATTCTCTCTTGTAGCAAAGTTGACATCTATTAGGTTCCTACTATCACTTGCAACTTCTTATGATCTAGAAGTGGAATAGATGGATGTGAAGACAACATTCCTTCATGATGATTTGGAGGAAGAAATTTACATATCACAACGAGCATTTCATTGAGAAAGGTAACTTTAGAGGATTCAATATATGCAAGTTGAAGAAATCTTTGTATGATTTAAAGCAATCTCCCAGAATGTGGTACCAAAATTTTGACACATATGTGTTGTCTTTGGGATTTATAAGATTCAAAATCCCATTATGTCTATTACAAGACTGACAATGGTCACATTCTCATCATAGTCTTGTATGTTGATGATATGTTGTTTGTTGGGAATGGTAAATGTATTATTTTAGATTTGAAGTCTTAGTTGCTATCATAGTTCAAGATGAAGGATCTAGGTGCAATGAGGTATATTCTTAGGATGAAGATTAGAAAAGATAAAGATAATAGTAAGCTTTAGTTAAGCCATAAAAGTATGTGAATTTAGTGTTGGAGAGATTCATCATGACAACTTGTAGACAATTAGTTGTTCTTGTAATGCATGGGATGAAACTTTCTATGGAGGATGGTCCAAAATATCCTACTGAGATGGAGGACATGAATAGAGTACCATATGCGAGTGTTGGTAGATTTATGTATGATATGAGTTGTACAAGGCCAAGTATTTCCCAAGCAGTGGGATTCCTTAGTCGATTTATGGCTAATCTTGGATGGGTGCACTAGGACATGCAACGAATAGAGTGTTTTGATATTTGTAGGGTACTTCTAAGTGTGCCCTGTGTTTTCATGGTTATCCTATTGGATCTCGAGCAACACTTAGTGAGCATTCATGGATATGTGGATTTTGATTGGTCAAGTGATATTTCGATGGGAATATCCACTAGTGGATACGTTTTCATGATGTTTGGTGGTGTTATAAGGTGGATGAGTAAGTGGCAGGCTCTAGTTGCTTTGTCCACTACATAAACAGAGTAAATGACAACTACTCATGTTTGCAAAGAATTCATTTGAATTAAGAGATTATGTTATGATATTGGTTTTGATGTAGGATAAAATATTATTTATTATGACAGCCAGAGTGCTATTTGTTTACCCAAGAATCCTACTTGCCATGCCAGAACAAAGCACATTGATGTGCAATTTCACTTTTTTCATGATATGGTGGAAGATGAAAAGGTGGAGATGAAAAGTGTTGATACTTTTATAAATGTTGTAGATGCATTAATGAATCCAATAAGCAGAAAGAAGTTTAGATGGTGTGTCAGTTCTATGGGCCTTGCGGCCTGAGTAGTGATATAGTGACTCTTATAAGGTCTTTGACAAGTGGGAGAATGTTGAGATTAAGGTGTTTCAACCTTAGAGTCACAAGATTATTTAATTCATAAAATTAGGACCTTTACTACATATTTTATTAATTAAACCCTAAGTGATATGTTTCTAAGTTGATATAACAATTTGTGGGACTCATTTGCGAGTTGGCTTCCTACATGTTTGGTGGAGATCACAAAATTGTGCCACTTGTCATGCTCAATTGGGAAGAGGTGCTTGTGAAAACCTCTCAAAGGTGCACCATAGTGACATGTGTCCATGTATCTTGAGTTATAACTAAGTGATATTTTAGAAAGTTACTAAACAAGACTATGACAACCACTTGGAGTGACTAGATGTCAATGGGGAGTTCAAAATTAATAATTGTCTATATTTTCTCTAGTGGGATGCCATCCATTCAAGGTGACTTGATATTTGCATAAAATATAAAGTTGGATGCTTTGTTGTTAGGAAAATGTGTTTCAACATTGCAATTACATAAGGTTTATTGTTGATAGGTAAGCATAGGGGATGAGGGGAGGGGGTACACCCTGCAAGAGGTCAAAGACTCTGAGGGCTAGCGGGGGGCTTCGGGGGAAATCCCTCGAAAGCTCAATTTAATGTATACTTTATTATTGTAAATTTGGACTATTCATCATTAGATCTCAGATCTAATGATCAATATTTTTTTTGTCTTGAGATGCCCTAGAAGGAAACCATATTTTATGAGGGTGTTCTATTATAGTTGTGCATTGTGATGTATTATTAGAGTCTAATAGTGGTCATGTTGTGTTTGAATCTCTAGTTGTTGATACTCTTGTGAGAAGCTTGCTCTGCAAGTATATTTTAATCTTCATGATTTCTAAATAATATATTGGGCAACTTTTGGAGTGTGGCAGTTTCTCCCGAAAGGATTTTCCCCACATAAATCATTGTGTTGTGGTATGCATGATATTTATGTTTATTTATATTTAAGTTTTTGTAATTGTTGAAAAGATTTGTAAAGTTTTGCATTATCCTCCTCTTAATATTAGTGTAGGAAGTTATTCCACTACCTGAGCTTCCTTACACTTGCATGTTGGCGCATGTCATTGCATGACTGACAAGTTACTTTATTGGTCAGTTTGGACTTGTGCATGTTCTCAATTTAAGTTTTCATTCATGCAAAGACTATGGAGATGACACATGACATTCCTAAGTGCCCATGTTAGAGGTTTATAAATATGAGAAATATTTATGTGTTTAGTGAGATGATTTTAATATTTTTTGAGAATTTTTTATGTTTGAATTACTCTAGATTTATATCATAATGTAAAGACACTTGCAAGAGCATAGAATTTGTTATTGTATTCTAACCGTCTTGTTATTGATAATACAGTCAATTTTTTCTTTGTTGTGTGGGTTTTCTTTGTTTAAATCTCAAATTAAATTCATGAACGTGCATCTAAATTGTAATACTTTAAAGATTTTAACAAAGTACTGCAACCCTCTCCTACTTAGATTCATGTTTGGAAGCTAAATTTTTGCACCTAGCTTTCCTTTCACCTATTGGCCAAGAATTTTCAAAGAACATGAAACTCCAGTCAAAATTTTCAAACTTGTTTAAAGGGATTCTGGTTTGTTGATCTTGTTTAATATTTGAAAATGAATGGCTCACATTCAAATCTAAAAAAATGGATAGTTGAAGGCATCTGGCTTGCATGAGTGAATAGTAATGGTAGAAGTGATGGATTGCTACCCGATCATTTAAAGGAAATTTTCTATAAATATTGCAATTCAATTGATGAATCAAATCATTACACATTTCATCAAGATTGGAGAGCAATTTCTTGGCATTTCACATCTTCTGCAATGAACTAGGGTTTCCAAAGAAAAATTTAAGTAAGTTCATCTTTTCAAACTTCAAGTTCAAATTTTCTTACTAGCAATACAAATAGGAGGAATACTTTCCTCTAGTTGAGTTTCCATACAATAATTCATACCACTATGCTCTAAAAATAGCTCCATTTGAGGCATTGTATGGTAGAGAACGTAGAATGGTCATTAGTTGGGATAAAATTGAAGATAGGGTGCTCATTAGGGCATAAATATTAATAAAAATGGAAGAGTATGTCAAATTGATCAAACAAAGGCTAACTGAAGCCATTGATAGAAAAAAGAGCTATAACAACTTAAAATAAATTGTGAGATAGTTTGCCATGGGAGACAAGATTTTCTTCAAAGTTAAACCTAATAAAAGTTGCAAACCAATAAAGTTGGCTCTTAGATTTGTGGGCCCTTTTGAAAGTGTTTGAAGCCATTAACTTAGTTGTATATAGATTAAATTTTGCACCTATTCTTGCTCGATTATATAACATCTTTAATGTGTCTTATTTGTAAAACTATATAGTAGATTTTTCTCATGTTCTTGATAGGAACTCTTTATATGTTTTGGACTTGAGTGATAACAAGAACACCTCTCATAGTACTTGAGGTTCACAAGCTCCATTTGCATAATAGAGAAGTAATTAAAGAAAAAAGAACTAAAACTGATACAAAAATTACATTATTATTTGATTTTTATTTTATATTCAACACTATATCTTCCATATATTATTTATAATATTTTAGAATATTAAAAAAACTATTTCTTTTTTATTACTAACATATTTGAAAATCAAATTGTATAAATTAATTTTAAAATTTGATCATATAAATATAAATATTATAATTAATAAAAAATACATTTAATATAAATAACATCTATTTAAGAAAATTAAATCTAATATATTTTCAAATTTATTATTTATCCTATCTTTTAATATAGATGGGAAAAAAATAAAAGCTGATAGATCAAGAAATAAAGTTGATGTAAAACCTTGATAGCCACCACATATTTACTACATTCATTTTCCAAGTCTTTTAAAGGAGAATAAAGAGTGTTTGAAGACGAATTCTTTTTCACAATTTACAATTAAAACAAAAATTAAGAAGAATCTGCATTAAATAATGTCAATAAAATGTCATATTCAACTGTTTAAATAAAGTAGAAGATAATATTATGAAATGGAAAATTTTCAAAAACAAATAGTGGCTTTACGTCATTTCAAATAAAGTACTAAGTATTGAACATTTGGAATTCTTTTAACGGAATTGAGATTTATGTGCTGGTAAAAGGAAAAGACGTGGACGGAAAGGAAAACGCGTAGGACGGCAAATTCGCTTAAACAACAAATTTTAGTATTTATTTGGAACGTAGCTTTCCATTGCTCGCTGCTAACTATCTGGTTTTGTATATAACAGAAGGCACATACCATTCTTTCGTTGAAGCATCCATCGTTTTGTTTTCCCCATTGCTATGGCAGAGCCCAAAGTCAGGCTCAAATTCAAATGGTTTCGAGAGGAAATTCCACCCCAGGGGTACCGTTGGGCAACAGCTGAAGAATTCAGAAACAATTTAGACATCATGAAAAAATGGGAATCATCCATTAAATGGAGTATACGGTACAGTTGTCTTTTGGACGCATCTATAGATGTTAATGACGATGATAATTTTCGTGTACGTGATGATCATTATATGGGCCTACGTTTTGGGAAGGTAGCGGTTAAGAAAAAAGAGTGGGATAGTGAAGAAAAGAAATGGCGGAACTGCTCAGGTATAGATCTGTTCGAATGTTTTAAATGTTAGTTTATTCATCAAATTGAGATGCCAGTTTTACATTTATATCATTTCATCATCTCATGCAATGTGATATTGCAGCTTTCTACTCATCAGAGGGTAATTCGTTGAGAAAACAACTCTACGATGGAATCACTCTCCACACGACAGAAGGGATAGAATATGCATGGAAGAGTGCCTACGAAAAGCAAGATGTGGAGCTGCTGTATTGGTTGTGGCAAAATCATAGGTGTACATTAGACTCAGCCTTCTTGAACAAGCACGCTGATGTTAGTTCTCCCTTGAGGAAAATGGCGGAAAGGTTGAGGTCTCATGAGCCCGGATCTCAGCTGCAAATGGAGAATGCAAGGGAAGAAGTCTCAACAGTTTTGAATGCAATATGCGCAGACGAGGGGGACTGGGGAGTAGCGATGGTCGAATTATTTAAAGAAGTATACGGGTCGGCCTTCGTTGATACAGCCGCTGCAATCACATTCACAAACATGGAAAGCATTCCCATATTCACAAAGCTCTTATCCCTGTCTCTAAATCAACTAGAAGATCAGATTGCTAACATTAAACCTCGCTTTGCAGAGGTTTTGATTGAGGCAGTTGAGAGAGCATACGGTCCGCTTATGGAAAAGATGATGTTGAAGTTCAAAGATGATATTGCTCAGATCAGCACAGACGACTGTGTACGGGCTTTGAGAGCGGCAGTTCGTGGAGGTTGTATCGAATTGGTCCGAAGCTTATTAGATTTGTTAAAGAGCAGGGACGGAGTTAACCTCCCAGTTGAAGTGGACGACAAAGGAAAGACACTCTTCCATTATGCCGTGTTTCATGCACAAGTCTTTCAGATACTTCGAGAAATATATGCCGGTTTCTATTACAACATCATCAAAATACGGGATAAATTTGGAAGAAACATTCTTCATTGGGCAGCAAAAGGAGGTTGTGACTCACAGTTTGTGGATTGTTTACTGGACATACATTTAGATGATCGTTCACCAGAGATTTTGTCTTCATTTGAACACCTAATTCTTTCAAGGGACTACCAAGGAAGGACACCATTGCACGTTGCTGCATCCAAAGGCGACAGCGGAATGATTAAGAAACTACTACGTCATTCTTCACACATAAGTGTTAAAAAGTACAATCTAGAAACTGACTCCTCTGGTCGAACAGCACTTCAATTGGCAGCAGGTGAAGGCCATGTAGATTCAATCAGATCGCTTCTACAAAATGGGTCCGACCCAGTAAAAGAACGTGATGGCCAAAAAAAAACAGCATTGCACCATGCGGCGCTAGTGAAGAATCCAAAGCTAGCATTTGCCACATGCGAAGCACTGTTATCTCTTGGGAATATAAGAGATGATACGCGGTCACTTTTGTTGTGGGCCTCTGCAACTGGCTTTGGCACTGCAGATGAGATGGAAGATGTGCCTCCTCATGTTAAAACCTATCTTCGAATCGAAAAGGAGGAGTGCGAAGCACATCTGTTAAGAGCAGCCGCAGTTAATGAATACCCTGAAATGGCATGGGAGCTTCTAAATAGAGGCGCTAACATGGCAGACATTCTTGATCCAGATTGGAGAAAAACGTTGAACCCATTACAGGAGGAGTCCATTAAAAATGGTATTCATGATCAAGGCCTGATCTTTTATTTGAAATGCTTGTTACTCTTCCTAAAACGTTTTATTCATAGTTGTCTTTTGTGTGAAGTAATAAGTCACATGGACAGAATGAAAGAGCAAGGACGAGATCAACCAACTGTGGAGGATAACCTTGGTAAATATTAATTCTCTAAAAATATAAATTTATTTCTATAAGCGCATCTAACCCAGCTTTATACTTTTAAATGCATCTACTGATACAACAAGACGATATGCTCGAGTTGGTGCGGGAAGGCATGTTTTTGCCGAAGGTGTAGCTGCTCTGCTTTTAAATCGATTTGTTGAATCGCCAATTACAGTGGGCATTTCTGGTGAATCCCCGGGTATGGGCAAATCAAGTCTCATGATTCAGGTATATGTGAAAACTGTTTCTATAACAAATGATTTGAATGCACCGTGATTCTTGAAGTGTTTCCAAAACTCAGAATTAAAAACAAATTTAATATAAAATTTGAAAAATAATAATAACTTGTACGTGTTTTTTAGATTGAAAAGATTCTACTCATTACAGCAGCCCAGCTAACGTTTCCAAATCTTCTTCCATCGGAAGAATTTGTTGGGGCTCAAAAGATGTCTCTTAGTACAAGAGGCAGAAAAATATATCAACAGATTAAAAGCGGTGTTCACAATTTACTGCCTCTGTCAAGGCATA
>VDFB02067277.1:135671-160025 GCA_007258455.2 Sequoia sempervirens
AAAAGTGTTGATACTTTTATAAATGTTGTAGATGCATTAATGAATCCAATAAGCAGAAAGAAGTTTAGATGGTGTGTCAGTTCTATGGGCCTTGCGGCCTGAGTAGTGATATAGTGACTCTTATAAGGTCTTTGACAAGTGGGAGAATGTTGAGATTAAGGTGTTTCAACCTTAGAGTCACAAGATTATTTAATTCATAAAATTAGGACCTTTACTACATATTTTATTAATTAAACCCTAAGTGATATGTTTCTAAGTTGATATAACAATTTGTGGGACTCATTTGCGAGTTGGCTTCCTACATGTTTGGTGGAGATCACAAAATTGTGCCACTTGTCATGCTCAATTGGGAAGAGGTGCTTGTGAAAACCTCTCAAAGGTGCACCATAGTGACATGTGTCCATGTATCTTGAGTTATAACTAAGTGATATTTTAGAAAGTTACTAAACAAGACTATGACAACCACTTGGAGTGACTAGATGTCAATGGGGAGTTCAAAATTAATAATTGTCTATATTTTCTCTAGTGGGATGCCATCCATTCAAGGTGACTTGATATTTGCATAAAATATAAAGTTGGATGCTTTGTTGTTAGGAAAATGTGTTTCAACATTGCAATTACATAAGGTTTATTGTTGATAGGTAAGCATAGGGGATGAGGGGAGGGGGTACACCCTGCAAGAGGTCAGCAATACAGCGTCTCTAACAAATTTTGGGAATGCCCTCGAAAGCTCAATTTAATGTATACTTTATTATTGTAAATTTGGACTATTCATCATTAGATCTCAGATCTAATGATCAATATTTTTTTTGTCTTGAGATGCCCTAGAAGGAAACCATATTTTATGAGGGTGTTCTATTATAGTTGTGCATTGTGATGTATTATTAGAGTCTAATAGTGGTCATGTTGTGTTTGAATCTCTAGTTGTTGATACTCTTGTGAGAAGCTTGCTCTGCAAGTATATTTTAATCTTCATGATTTCTAAATAATATATTGGGCAACTTTTGGAGTGTGGCAGTTTCTCCCGAAAGGATTTTCCCCACATAAATCATTGTGTTGTGGTATGCGCCATGACAATGTTTATTTTATATTTAGCTTCTAAATTGTTGAAAAGATTTGTAAAGTTTTGCATTATCCTCCTCTTAATATTAGTGTAGGAAGTTATTCCACTACCTGAGCTTCCTTACACTTGCATGTTGGCGCATGTCATTGCATGACTGACAAGTTACTTTATTGGTCAGTTTGGACTTGTGCATGTTCTCAATTTAAGTTTTCATTCATGCAAAGACTATGGAGATGACACATGACATTCCTAAGTGCCCATGTTAGAGGTTTATAAATATGAGAACATTTATGTGTTTAGTTGAGATGTAGATTTTAATATTTTGAGAATTTTTTACGCTTGGAATTCAATTTGACGAGTATCATAATGTCAATTTGTAAGAGCATAGAACTTTGTTACTGATTCTAACCGTCTTGTTATTGATAATACAGTCAATTTTTTCTTTGTTGTGTGGGTTTTCTTTGTTTAAATCTCAAATTAAATTCATGAACGTGCATCTAAATTGTAATACTTTAAAGATTTTAACAAAGTACTGCAACCCTCTCCTACTTAGATTCATGTTTGGAAGCTAAATTTTTGCACCTAGCTTTCCTTTCACCTATTGGCCAAGAATTTTCAAAGAACATGAAACTCCAGTCAAAATTTTCAAACTTGTTTAAAGGGATTCTGGTTTGTTGATCTTGTTTAATATTTGAAAATGAATGGCTCACATTCAAATCTAAAAAAATGGATAGTTGAAGGCATCTGGCTTGCATGAGTGAATAGTAATGGTAGAAGTGATGGATTGCTACCCGATCATTTAAAGGAAATTTTCTATAAATATTGCAATTCAATTGATGAATCAAATCATTACACATTTCATCAAGATTGGAGAGCAATTTCTTGGCATTTCACATCTTCTGCAATGAACTAGGGTTTCCAAAGAAAAATTTAAGTAAGTTCATCTTTTCAAACTTCAAGTTCAAATTTTCTTACTAGCAATACAAATAGGAGGAATACTTTCCTCTAGTTGAGTTTGCATACAATAATTCATACCACTATGCTCTAAAAATAGCTCCATTTGAGGCATTGTATGGTAGAGAACGTAGAATGGTCATTAGTTGGGATAAAATTGAAGATAGGGTGCTCATTAGGGCATAAATATTAATAAAAATGGAAGAGTATGTCAAATTGATCAAACAAAGGCTAACTGAAGCCATTGATAGAAAAAAGAGCTATAACAACTTAAAATAAATTGTGAGATAGTTTGCCATGGGAGACAAGATTTTCTTCAAAGTTAAACCTAATAAAAGTTGCAAACCAATAAAGTTGGCTCTTAGATTTGTGGGCCCTTTTGAAAGTGTTTGAAGCCATTAACTTAGTTGTATATAGATTAAATTTTGCACCTATTCTTGCTCGATTATATAACATCTTTAATGTGTCTTATTTGTAAAACTATATAGTAGATTTTTCTCATGTTCTTGATAGGAACTCTTTATATGTTTTGGACTTGAGTGATAACAAGAACACCTCTCATAGTACTTGAGGTTCACAAGCTCCATTTGCATAATAGAGAAGTAATTAAAGAAAAAAGAACTAAAACTGATACAAAAATTACCTTATTATTTGATTTTTATTTTATATTCAACACTATATCTTCCATATATTATTTATAATATTTTAGAATATTAAAAAAACTATTTCTTTTTTATTACTAACATATTTGAAAATGAAATTGTATAAATTAATTTTAAAATTTGATCATATAAATATAAATATTATAATTAATAAAAAATACATTTAATATAAATAACATCTATTTAAGAAAATTAAATCTAATATATTTTCAAATTTATTATTTATCCTATCTTTTAATATAGATGGGAAAAAAATAAAAGCTGATAGATCAAGAAATAAAGTTGATGTAAAACCTTGATAGCCACCACATATTTACTACATTCATTTTCCAAGTCTTTTAAAGGAGAATAAAGAGTGTTTGAAGACGAATTCTTTTTCACAATTTACAATTAAAACAAAAATTAAGAAGAATCTGCATTAAATAATGTCAATAAAATGTCATATTCAACTGTTTAAATAAAGTAGAAGATAATATTATGAAATGGAAAAATTTCAAAAACAAATAGTGGCTTTACGTCATTTCAAATAAAGTACTAAGTATTGAACATTTGGAATTCTTTTAACGGAATTGAGATTTATGTGCTGGTAAAAGGAAAAGACGTGGACGGAAAGGAAAACGCGTAGGACGGCAAATTCGCTTAAACAACAAATTTTAGTATTTATTTGGAACGTAGCTTTCCATTGCTCGCTGCTAACTATCTGGTTTTGTATATAACAGAAGGCACATACCATTGTTTCGTTGAAGCATCCATCGTTTTGTTTTCCCCATTGCTATGGCAGAGCCCAAAGTCAGGCTCAAATTCAAATGGTTTCGAGAGGAAACTCCACCCCAGGGGTACCGTTGGGCAACAGCTGAAGAATTCAGAAACAATTTAGACATCTTGAAAAAATGGGAATCATCCATTAAATGGAGTATACGGTACAGTTGTCTTTTGGACGCATCTATAGATGTTAATGACGATGATAATTTTCGTGTACGTGATGATCATTATATGGGCCTACGTTTTGGGAAGGTAGCGGTTAAGAAAAAAGAGTGGGATAGTGAAGAAAAGAAATGGCGGAACTGCTCAGGTATAGATCTGTTCGAATGTTTTAAATGTTAGTTTATTCATCAAATTGAGATGCCAGTTTTACATTTATATCATTTCATCATCTCATGCAATGTGATATTGCAGCTTTCTACTCATCAGAGGGTAATTCGTTGAGAAAACAACTCTACGATGGAATCACTCTCCACACGACAGAAGGGATAGAATATGCATGGAAGAGTGCCTACGAAAAGCAAGATGTGGAGCTGCTGTATTGGTTGTGGCAAAATCATAGGTGTACATTAGACTCAGCCTTCTTGAACAAGCACGCTGATGTTAGTTCTCCCTTGAGGAAAATGGCGGAAAGGTTGAGGTCTCATGAGCCCGGATCTCAGCTGCAAATGGAGAATGCAAGGGAAGAAGTCTCAACAGTTTTGAATGCAATATGCGCAGACGAGGGGGACTGGGGAGTAGCGATGGTCGAATTATTTAAAGAAGTATACGGGTCGGCCTTCGTTGATACAGCCGCTGCAATCACATTCACAAACATGGAAAGCATTCCCATATTCACAAAGCTCTTATCCCTGTCTCTAAATCAACTAGAAGATCAGATTGCTAACATTAAACCTCGCTTTGCAGAGGTTTTGATTGAGGCAGTTGAGAGAGCATACGGTCCGCTTATGGAAAAGATGATGTTGAAGTTCAAAGATGATATTGCTCAGATCAGCACAGACGACTGTGTACGGGCTTTGAGAGCGGCAGTTCGTGGAGGTTGTATCGAATTGGTCCGAAGCTTATTAGATTTGTTAAAGAGCAGGGACGGAGTTAACCTCCCAGTTGAAGTGGACGACAAAGGAAAGACACTCTTCCATTATGCCGTGTTTCATGCACAAGTCTTTCAGATACTTCGAGAAATATATGCCGGTTTCTATTACAACATCATCAAAATACGGGATAAATTTGGAAGAAACATTCTTCATTGGGCAGCAAAAGGAGGTTGTGACTCACAGTTTGTGGATTGTTTACTGGACATACATTTAGATGATCGTTCACCAGAGATTTTGTCTTCATTTGAACACCTAATTCTTTCAAGGGACTACCAAGGAAGGACACCATTGCACGTTGCTGCATCCAAAGGCGACAGCGGAATGATTAAGAAACTACTACGTCATTCTTCACACATAAGTGTTAAAAAGTACAATCTAGAAACTGACTCCTCTGGTCGAACAGCACTTCAATTGGCAGCAGGTGAAGGCCATGTAGATTCAATCAGATCGCTTCTACAAAATGGGTCCGACCCAGTAAAAGAACGTGATGGCCAAAAAAAAACAGCATTGCACCATGCGGCGCTAGTGAAGAATCCAAAGCTAGCATTTGCCACATGCGAAGCACTGTTATCTCTTGGGAATATAAGAGATGATACGCGGTCACTTTTGTTGTGGGCCTCTGCAACTGGCTTTGGCACTGCAGATGAGATGGAAGATGTGCCTCCTCATGTTAAAACCTATCTTCGAATCGAAAAGGAGGAGTGCGAAGCACATCTGTTAAGAGCAGCCGCAGTTAATGAATACCCTGAAATGGCATGGGAGCTTCTAAATAGAGGCGCTAACATGGCAGACATTCTTGATCCAGATTGGAGAAAAACGTTGAACCCATTACAGGAGGAGTCCATTAAAAATGGTATTCATGATCAAGGCCTGATCTTTTATTTGAAATGCTTGTTACTCTTCCTAAAACGTTTTATTCATAGTTGTCTTTTGTGTGAAGTAATAAGTCACATGGACAGAATGAAAGAGCAAGGACGAGATCAACCAACTGTGGAGGATAACCTTGGTAAATATTAATTCTCTAAAAATATAAATTTATTTCTATAAGCGCATCTAACCCAGCTTTATACTTTTAAATGCATCTACTGATACAACAAGACGATATGCTCGAGTTGGTGCGGGAAGGCATGTTTTTGCCGAAGGTGTAGCTGCTCTGCTTTTAAATCGATTTGTTGAATCGCCAATTACAGTGGGCATTTCTGGTGAATCCCCGGGTATGGGCAAATCAAGTCTCATGATTCAGGTATATGTGAAAACTGTTTCTATAACAAATGATTTGAATGCACCGTGATTCTTGAAGTGTTTCCAAAACTCAGAATTAAAAACAAATTTAATATAAAATTTGAAAAATAATAATAACTTGTACGTGTTTTTTAGATTGAAAAGATTCTACTCATTACAGCAGCCCAGCTAACGTTTCCAAATCTTCTTCCATCGGAAGAATTTGTTGGGGCTCAAAAGATGTCTCTTAGTACAAGAGGCAGAAAAATATATCAACAGATTAAAAGCGGTGTTCACAATTTACTGCCTCTGTCAAGGCATAAGCTAGCGTTTCCGAATCGCGATCTTCCAACGGACGAATTTGTTGTAGCTCAAAGATGTCTCTTAGGCCACCAAGAGGCGAAGCTTGTTTCAACAGATTAAAAGCCACAAAGGTTGAATTTACACATACTTTCTGTCAAAACAAGCTCAGAGGTATATATTCAATTCCAATAGTAAAATAATAATTATCTCTATTAAAATATTATATTTCAGAAATTGAATAAATTAATAATTATTTTATTTATCCAATTTGCAAAATAAGAATAAATAATTATTCTAGTGATCAATTTGTTTTTTAATTATTAAATATATTTTTAAAAATAACTAGCTTTGTGAAACAGAACCCGCTTATCACTCTGCTCTAGGGCACCAATCTCCAGTGTTATCATACTGTTTATAGAACTAGCATGCATGGACAATAGCCAGATGGTAGTGTCAAAATCTATTATTCACTTTATAAACCATGTTCATTAATACGATATCAATTGACTGGCATTGTTCTCTTGGTTCTTGTTCAGTTACAGTCAAATTCAGTATCACAACAACAGGAACATGCATTAAAAGGAGTCCCTCGAATTTTAACAATTAGATATAATGCATGGCATTACAGAGATCGACATGAAGCTTGGGCAGGGCTAGGAGTCACAATCACCAAAGAAATTGAGAATGCAATGACAAGAGCTCAATGGATGAGTACATGCTGGAGATATACTTGGACCAAACACAGAGCCAACATTTGGATACAAGTATTTTTACCGTGTCTGCTCAGCATATCTCTCGCTGGATGGGTTGCATGGATAGTCTGGATGCTACTAAAGCAAGAAAAGTTCCAAGGTTTAAAATACGGATCCATACCTTTTACTGTAATAGCAATTACATGGGTTGTATTGACATCAGTTATTTCTGTTGTCAAACCCGTGAGCACACAAATGTTGGGGTATATCACTTCACCAGACCATACAAGTCACCTTGGTTATCAGGAAGATGTTATTGCTGACATCAATTTCTTGAAAAAAGAGCTGGGAAACAAGCCATTTTGGTTTTTCTCATTCATATTAGGTGTATGGTGTTGGAATTGGTTTGGTTTGTATGCCGACGTCATTGAAAATACAAGAATTCCGAAATTCATGCCAGCCTCTGGAGATCAAATACGAATAGTGACCTTTGTGGACGACTTAGATAGATGCGAAGAGGAGGTCATATTGCAGGTATGTGATTTCAAAATTTGGGAGCATAAAATGGTTTTATTGACATTCTTTGAAGGGTTACACTAAGTTTGTCTTGCTCACACAGGTGTTATCAGCAGTAAATTTGGTCTTAGCCGAATGTAAAATCGATGTCATACTGGGGACTGATAAAAGAATGATTGCAAGAGCAATTAGAAGAAAATTTGAAGACATAGATGATGAAGATATTGCAGAAAAATTTATCTGCAAAGTTATTCAAATTCCACTCAGCTTGCCAGATCCCAAAGGAGAAGAAATAAAAAGCTTTCTAAAATGCCACTTGGGACATGAAATCCCGGCTAAAGGTAAACGTAAGTTTGAAGTTGATGACCATTAAAATACTCATAATGGGACATGTTATGGTAACACTACGAGCAGCGCTCTAAATTTCACTTTAATTTATGTATTTTCATTCTATTCGATTATCAATTTTTTGTTCTATTGCGTAGATAAGAAGGAAAAAAAAATGTTTTTAAACGTTTCGATATAGGTGGAATTGGATGGTTTATGGGATTCTTATTTGCATTTTAGATCGTATATATCAACTTTAAAATTTATTAGACCATATAATTTGACTTGCTATATTTTTATATAACTCTACGTATATGACACTTTAAATTATTATTAAACCATAAAAATTTATTATAACAAATATATCTATATATCATTTTATAATGTTTATTATAAAAATATAAATTAGTTTAGAAAATGAAATATAATTCTTTTTAATTTTTAAAATATTTTTAACAATAAATTTGAGATTTTGACATTTTTACTAATAGTTATCATTGCTTTATATTAATATATATGATTTATAATATTTATTATAAAAATATATATTAATTCAAAATCTTTTCAAAATAGAATATAATTATTTTTTTAACTTTTAAATTTTTTAACAAAATTTACTTTTAATATAAATTTAGAAACTTTTTTAATTGTAACAATAAATTTTTGATTTTTGAATTTATTTCTAATTATTAGTGTTTTGTAATTTTACATTTTTTTTTAATATATAAAATTTCCATGATTAAAGAATAACAAGAATTTTCCTTTTTTCAAGATACAACATTTGTGTTTTACTCTTGAGCTTTCAAATTTTTTTCAAGATAGGACATTTATGTTTTATTGATGAACATGTATTTTCAATCATATACACTTTGCATTTGCTTATTTATATTTTTCATAAAATGTCAAATAAAAGACATTTAAATGATCAAATCGTCATAAAATTTGTATATCACAGATAAGGATGACACAGATAAGGATGACTTTGAATATATCACAGATTGGGGGGTTGAACCTGACTTTAAATTGCCGGCCAGTATAGTAGTAGCTGGAAAATCTTCACGAAGTAAGTTACTATTCATTTTGTTACATCTTTTCTTCTATTAAATTAATATTTTCAACAAATTACTATTCAACATGTGCTGCTAAATTTAATGGTAACTTCGAGAAATCTCAGGTTTCTAGAAACAAATAGCTTTGTAAAATATCGCTGGGACATGAAAGCCCAGGTTTGAAGTTCAAGAGCATTGAAATACTCATAATAGTAGTACCATCTTATGATAACAATAGAGCAGCCCTCAATAAATTTCATTGTATTTTAATATATGTATTTTAATTCTATCTTAAATGATTTTATTGTATATTTTGTTCTATTTCATAGATACGGAAAACCTGTACGGTATAGAAGTAGACGTAAACTCGTCACGCGATAAGTAACTGACAATTTTAACACCGCTAGTATCATTGTTTGCACGGTGATCTATTTGAAGTAAAAAAATTCATATTTTCAACAGAGACCACTGAACATGTACTACTAAATATAATGGCAATACCGTTCGATAAAATTGATTTCGATGTACGATTTGATTCTGTCATGAATGGTTTTTTTACGGTAATGCGATTTGTTATTTTTAAGTACATGGAATGTTCCAATGCACATGTACAGAAGAGGAAGAAAAGTCTACAAGAGAGGAGGAAGAAACATCAACAAGGCAGAAGGAAAATCTTGCTACATGCTGCCACAATACAGTGTTAAATATAGGTTGCACAGAACCGGAACGACGGTGCAAAGGTACAAAGGAAGATGTTTTTGTTTTAATCTAAAATGAGAACATAATGTTTGCAATGATCTAATAGAAGTATGTAAGGAAAAGGTGTGTTGTACACCTTGCATTATGTATTTAATGTAATTATTCTTGGGGCCACTTAATGTTGCATGTAACATTGGCACATAAGTTAAGTTAATAAAATGTAATTATTTAATATTGGAAAATAATAAATAAAGCATCCAATATTAAATAAAGGGAAATGGTTTGTAATCTCATAGTTATTGTCACATGGTTTTGTGCAATACCACTTAGTGGTTTTGTGGGAGCTTGCTTCTATAAAAGCAACCACAAAGGTAGTTATTGTAAGAGATGCAATTTTGCATGATTAGCTCTGGTTAGCATTTGTGAGGGTTTGAAGCATGGCACAGGATGTGTGGTTGCATGCTTGTTCGCATGGATTGCTTGGAGAGAGCTTGTTGCTTCAACGATGTTCATGGAGACTCAGAAGATGTATTGTAATCTTATTGTTGAATAATACATGAGAGATGAATGCTTTTGGAGGCTGGGTTTTTTCCCTCTTGAGGGTTTTCCTAGGGTATATCTTGTGTCATATTTTCATGGGTATGTTGTCTATTCTCTTGCATGTGGATTCTGAATACTTAGATGCATAGATTTCTTTATGGGTTATGTGGAAATTGTCTTTAATTGGCTGCAAGTTTCCAACAAGTGGTATCAGACTTTGGTTGTGGTTGTATAACCCTTGGTTGAGAAAAATCTTGTTTAAGTTTGAATCTATGCGTTGCATGTGAGAATCAAAGACATGGCAGGATATGAAGGTGTTGCAGGTTGTTTATTGCAGATCTAAGGATTTTGGGTTTGCTGATTAAATGGGTTGTTTGTGAATCTGGGATGTGAGAAATTTTGGGTGAAATAGGTTTCTTGGTTTTGTATTCAAATGAGGGTTTTGGGGGTGAGCTTTCATAGATGATCTTCTGGCCTAAAATAGACCTCACGGTTGGATTCGGGTTGGCTGAGAGACAAAAATTGATATATAATTTGACTTATTTCTGATATCATGAAAAATTGCAAATTTTTTGTGCCCATACCCAGACCGTATCGGACGTCAAAATAATATTAAAAAAACATTATTGTTTTCATCGCCATTAAAATTTGAACACGAACCTGCACATTAAAATTTTTTATTAGAAATCAAAAAAATGATTTGAAAATTTGTTTTGAAAAAACTTTGAAAAAATAAAAAAATATTTGTTTTTATGAGGAGGGGCGGACCCGCCCCCCCCCACTCGGCCGCCGCCGTACCCTACAGGCGGCAGGGTGGTAGGCCCTATCGGTAGGGTACTACCGGCCGGCGGATAAGCCGCCGGTGGGTACCCTGTCTGGCAGCGGTGCCGGACCCCACCTGGAACCGCCGACTGTAAACCTTTTAAAAGGTTTTAAAATTTTTTATTTAAAATTTCATTTATTAAAATGAAAAGTCCGCCATGCATATTAATTAAAGGGCATGAAATTTTTTAAAAGATAAAATTTAATTATTTTGAAATTTTATTCCGGGTCCGCCACCCAAGGAGTGGCGCCGCCCAGGTGGGGCTGCCGCTAAGTCACCAGTGGTTGCTAAAAAAATTTGCCTCAGGTGCAAACTACAGTTTTACTTCGGAGGGGCATAACTTTTGCTCAGATTGTCCGTTTTCTGACTTCTTGGATTCGTTGGAAAGCTGACTTAGAGATCTACACTGTGGTGACAAATATTTTTTCATATTTTGTAGTTTTGACAGTGTTTTTCTTGTTCAAAGTCAGATATTTGTTTTGAGCTTCGAGAGGTGATATCGGGTGCATACGAAGTCAGATTTTGGACTTCGAATAGTCAACGGAAAGCTTGTTCAAAGAACTATATAGTGGATCAGGTTTGGAGATATTTTGGCATGGTTTATTTGCTGTTTTCTTTATCTGAGTTGTATATGGGTGTCTTTGACTAAGGTGATACTGTGAGTTTATGGATGATCGGATCTTGGAGATTTGATATTGGATTCATTGTATGCTTAGTTGTATATCTCATATTATTCTATTTTTGACATGGTTATCAGTATATGGTTGAATTTATATGCTTCATTGATATATCTACAAGTTGTGCAATATTGTAGGCGGTCTATACTTACATGTTGCATTTATGACTTGGACATGGGTTGTCTTTGCCCATTGATATTTCAATGTTGATACATGTTCAGTTTTGGTGGCTTGGTTTAGTCACTTGGTTTGCTGGTTTTGTTGTCATGTTAAGGAGATGAGATGGTATTACCAGGTACAGTCATGATATGAGATATATGTAGTTGACTATGATTATGCAAATATGTGGACACGGTTGGGTTGAGTTGTTACAATTGGTGGTGATCATGGTGTCATGGATGTTTCTTGTGCTTTAGAGACTTTGGCATGTCATGATGGTTTATGCAAGTGCATTGTTGGTGGTGTTGGATTGGTTCCAGATTATGGTTGTGGCAGTGTATCTTCGTGGTATGAGGATCATGGTTTTACTTTTCCTTTTGGGAGCTCTTGTTATATTTGAGTTCTTTGATTGTGTGAGGGCCTTTGCTGCATATTTTATTAATTAAATCCTAAGTGATATGTTTCTAAGTTGATATAACAATTTGTGGGACCCATTTGAGTTGGCTTCCTACATGTTTGGTGGAGAGCATGAAATTGTGTCACTTGTCACTTGGGCACTCAACTGGGAAGAGTTTTTTGTGAAAACCTCTCAAAGGTGCACCATAGTGATATGTGTCCATGTATCTTGAGTTATCACTTGGAAATATTTTGGGAAGTTGCTAAATGGGACTATGACAACCACTTGAAGTGACTAGAAGTCAAAGGGGAGTTCAAAATTGGAAATTGGCTAGATTTTCTCTAGTGGGATTCCATGCATGTCAAGGTGACTTAATATTTACATAAAATGTGGAGTTGGACACTTTGCATGCTGTTGCATGAATGACGTTGCTTTGTTGGTCAGTTTGGACTTATGCATTTTCTTTGTTTCAGTTTGCATGTATCCAGAGACTATGGAGACGATACATGGCATTATAGGGTGCCTATGTTAGAGGTTTATAAATATGAATTTTTTAATTTATTTTTCGAGATGAATTTTTGTATTTTTTGAAAAGTCGTTATGTTGTTGGAATTACTCCAAATTTGTATGACAATGGAAAGACATAGTTTGCAAGAGCATAAAATATGTTGTATTGTAATGACCTCATTACTAATAATACAATTTATCTATGCTTTGGTGTGGGTTTTTTCTTGAAAGGGTTTTCCCACATAAATATGTGTGTTACGGTTTTATATGTGTTTAAATATGAAATTAAATTTATGAGTACACATTTAAACTGTAATAGTTTAAAGATTTGTATCAAAGTTTTGCAACTCTCTCCTACTTAGATCCATGTTTGGAAGTTGTTTCCACACCTTTATTTTCTTTCAATAGGTATTAGAGCTTGTCCGACTTTTTTTCTATTGTTAGGTTGAAGGTTTTCTTACACTAGTCTTAGTTTTAGTGGGAGCTTTACAAGAAAAGATTTTGTAATCTTATTGTAGGATAAAGATGGAATTTTTTTATAGAATCGAGATGAAGTTCATGGCATCAATTTTGAGTTGTGGAAACTCAAAATGGAGGATATTCTTGTGGATAGATATCTGTGGGCTGTAATATGCAGCTCTAAACTAGCCACAATAACCTAAGAAGATTGGAATCTAATTGACCAGAAAGCCAAGGGTCTGATAAGACTCTACTTGGTTGATTTTGTTTGCTTGAATTTCCATGAAGAGAATACTATAATGAGTCTTTGAAAGAAACTTCGAGATATATAACAAGGGAAATCCTTGGTAAATAAGTTGTTCATGCGAAACAAGTTGTATTCTTTGAAGATGGAAGGAGGAGGATCCATTGTAGATCACCTCAATGCCTTTAATATGGTTGTTGCATATTTGGGTAGAGTTGATGTGAAAACTAAGGATGAAGATCATTGCATGCTTTTATTATGTTCTTTGCTAGAATCTAGGGGCCAAATGGTGATGGCTATTCAAATTACTACAACCACCTTCAAAATAGATGATGTGGTTACTTCATTGTTTTCTAAAGATATGCAAAGGAAATATTCTGAGATGGCTAAGGAGGCCCTTGTTGTTCGTGGTTGCTCAAAGGAGGAAAACAAGAAGGAAAAAAAATTATATCTAAGTCTTTGGGGAGATCTAAGTCTCTTGCTAAATATTCCAAGGAAAAATATTGGAATTCCAGCAAGATCAATCTATTTTTGAAAAGAATGTAAGGAGGAGAAAAATAAAATAAGAAAGCCTCCAATTCTGATTTAGATAAATCTTCTTAGGTTGATGGTGATGCTTTTATTACAGCCTTGGAAACACATGCATCAAAAGATGTGTGGTTGATAGACCTAGTTGCCTCATTCCATGTGACCTCTCGCATATGTAAGTTTTCAAAGTATGGAAAACATGCATTGAAGATGTGGTTGATATACTCATGTGCATCTTTCCACATGACCTCTCAAAGTGGTTGGTTCTCAAAGTATGAGGTGTATGATAGTGGGAAGGTGTATCTAGGTGATAACTCTCATTTGAATATTGTTAGTTGTGGAAGAGTCAAAATTTGATTCTCTAATGGTAGAATGAAGGGAATTGATGGTGTCCTACATATCTCTGTTTAACATGGGACCTAATTTCAATAAGTAACCTATGTGATGTGGGTGTGCAGGTTGTTTTCTCAAGTGGTGGATGTAAGATGACTAAATTTTTTATGGTGCTTGTCAAGGGTGTTTGAATTGGCACCTTGTATAAATTGGATGAATGCATGGTTTAGTGTAATAGTACTTTAGTGGATTCCAAGAAGAGGGCTCAAGATTCTTCATCCTCACCATTAAATCAAGAAGAGAAGAAGATTATGGTTTCTACATTTGACGGTCATGCTTTTTGGGTACATAAGGGTGCCAATGCTTTGGAGATGAATCTCCTAGTAGAGAAGACACTATTATGGCAACAAATACTTGTCCATGTGGTGAGAATGGTCTTAGAGCCTTGAAAAGTAAGAGCCTTGTTGAAGGCCTTGATGATTGTAATCTCTAGTTTGATTTTTGTGAACATTATATATGTGGAAAATAAAACCGTGTTTCTTTATATTCTAGTTTACATAAGTATTCTGGGGTAATGGATTATATTCATGCAAATGTGTTTGGTCCTATTAATGTTTTGTCATTATCTAGATCTATGTATTTTGTCTCATTCATAGATGATTATAGTGGAAGGATATTTGTATATTTCCTCATATGTAAATCTAAAGTTTTTAGTCAGTTTAAGGAATTCAAATCCTTGGTTAAAAACCAAAATAGTAAAAAAATTAAGTGTTTGAGGATGGATAACGGTGGTGAGTTTTGTTTGGCAGAATTTGATAGATAGATTTTGTAAGGACCATGGGATTGAGAGACAAAATAAAATTCCATCCACCCCACAACAAAATGGAGTTGTAGAGAGGATGAACAAAGTGTTGATGGAGAGGTTGAGGAGTATGATGAGTGGTTCTTTCCTTAAACAAAAGTTCTAGGTTGAAGTTGTATTTGTTGCATCTTCTTTAATTAACTAATCTCCTACTTTGGCACTTGTTGAAAAGACACATATAGAGGAATGATTTGGTAAGAATCCCTTGATGAGACATCTCAAAGTATTTGGTTGTTAGGCGTATGCTAATGTGCCTAGTGAGAACAAGGTAGTTAAGAGTATCTTCATTAGCTATGGTGTCAGAGTGAAGGGTTACAAGCTTTGGGATCCAATTACATAGAAGTTTCTCTATAGTAGAAGTGTGAACTTCCAAGAGTTGAAATCTTCCACTATTGTTTTGTAGCCAAAGATAGTAGAGAAACATAAAAATGAGGTAATTCAAATCCCACCTACTTCGAAGAGAGATGAACTATGTGCTCCTATTGGACCTAATGATGAGGAGAGATCAAGTAGCTCTGAAATATCTAAAGAAGAGAAATAACCTCAACCTCAATAGTTGAGGAGGTTTATGCGTGTTAGGCAGCAACCAAAAAAGATTTGGACATTCTACAATTAGATTCTAGTTGCATATTTTATTTGATTCCTAACATTGATGAGCCCAGTGCTGGGAATATAATGTCATTCAATTTCAATCCTAAACATATTTCATGTATCTCCTAAGTCCTTAGCAAGTGTTCCCCAACACTAGGATTAGAAAGAGATTAAATTCGAATGAAATGAACACATTAATTGACATTTGTAATTAATTCTAAATGATAGGAACATGTGGGATGCTCTTAAGAAGAGCTCCCAAAAATAGGAGCACATGGGGCAACCCACATGGAAGGTGGACCCCACTTTGATTTAAGTTAACTATTTGGAGAAAGATAACACTTAGTAATGCATGTAAAGATCCTAGAAGTTAGGAAATTGATGTTTACATGCATGGAGTTTAGTTTAGTTTAGTTCAAATTAGTTTTAGTTTAGTTTAGTTCAGTTCAGTTTATTCAGTATCAGTTTAGTTCAGTTCAATTATCTTCAATTGCATGTAGTTAGTTTGAGTTGCATGTTATTTGATTTCAGTTGAATTGAATTGCATGCTAATGACTTGAGTTGCATGACAGATAACAGGTGACTACTTTCAGTTAACAGGGGATGATCAATCATACATGATATTTGCATAAATGGTGGAGAGATATGTTTCAGTTAATAGAGTTTGACTTGGACCCACCTTGGGCACCCATTCTTGGGCTCCAACTTTAAGGAGAAGCTTACAAGATATATTTGTAATCAATGTTGAGTTATGACTTCAATTTGGGATGCCCAAATTGATGGACTTGGTTTTACATTTCTTTTCATAGGAGAACTCTACCTACAAAGAATAGGCATAGGTTTTGTGAGATAAGCTTTGTGCTTTGTAATTGTTAACTCTTTGGAGTTTATAAGGCTCGTTATTGTCTATATATTAGAGCAAGTTGAAGAGAGTTTGATCGAGTTTATTGCGGTTGTGAAGAAGAATTGTTGAAGACAAAAGAAGCATCTCAAGCAAGGATTGATAAAGAATTATTGTAATCTTATTCTAAGGTTAAATAATACAAGAACTATTGATTCTAGTGGTGGAGTTTTTCCTAAAAAGGTTTTCCATGGTATATGTTGTGTCACTTCTATCTTCTGGCCTTATTCTTCTACAATCTCCTGTCTACTTCTACAAATGGTAAAATGAATCTAAATAGATAATCATCAACAAAGAAATTGTAATAAAGAAAACTTATTTAGATCTATAGTATAATAGTTTTACAAGTATTAAGCTACATAATTACCTTCATTTTCAACACCTAGGACTATTAGAGAGGCTATGGGTATGCATGGTGTAGATTATTGGATGGAAGCCATGAATGAAAAGATGGTTACATTGAAGAATAATGCTACATGGGATCTAGTACATTTTCTTAAAGGACAAAAAGTTAGTTGGATGCAAATGGGTGTTCAAGAATAAAATTATTCTAGATGGCATTATTGAGAAGTATAAAGCATAGTTGGTTGCAAAGGGGTATTTTCAGGTGGAGGGAATTGATTATGGTGAGATATTTCTCTTGTAGCAAAGTTGACATCTATTAGGTTCCTACTATCACTTGCAACTGCTTATGATCTAGAAGTGGAAAATAGATGGATGTGAAGAAACATTCCTTCATGTGATTTGGAGGAAGAAATTTACATATCAAGCCAGAGCATTTCATTGAGAAAGGTAACTTTAGAGGATTCAATATATGCAAGTTGAAGAAATCTTTGTATGATTTAAAGCAATCTCCCAGAATGTGGTACCAAAATTTTGACACATATGTGTTGTCTTTGGGATTTATAAGATTCAAAATCCCATTATGTCTATTACAAGACTGACAATGGTCACATTCTCATCATAGTCTTGTATGTTGATGATATGTTGTTTGTTGGGAATGGTAAATGTATTATTTTAGATTTGAAGTCTTAGTTGCTATCATAGTTCAAGATGAAGGATCTAGGTGCAATGAGGTATATTCTTAGGATGAAGATTAGAAAAGATAAAGATAATAGTAAGCTTTAGTTAAGCCATAAAAGTATGTGAATTTAGTGTTGGAGAGATTCATCATGACAACTTGTAGACAATTAGTTGTTCTTGTAATGCATGGGATGAAACTTTCTATGGAGGATGGTCCAAAATATCCTACTGAGATGGAGGACATGAATAGAGTACCATATGCGAGTGTTGGTAGATTTATGTATGATATGAGTTGTACAAGGCCAAGTATTTCCCAAGCAGTGGGATTCCTTAGTCGATTTATGGCTAATCTTGGATGGGTGCACTAGGACATGCAACGAATAGAGTGTTTTGATATTTGTAGGGTACTTCTAAGTGTGCCCTGTGTTTTCATGGTTATCCTATTGGATCTCGAGCAACACTTAGTGAGCATTCATGGATATGTGGATTTTGATTGGTCAAGTGATATTTCCAGTAGAATATCCACTAGTGGATACATTTTCATGATGTTTGGTGGTGTTATAAGGTGGATGAGTAAGTGGCAGGCTCTAGTTGCTTTGTCCACTACATAAACAAAGTAAATGACAACTACTCATGTTTGCAAAGAATTCATTTGAATTAAGAGATTATGTTATGATATTGGTTTTGATGTAGGATAAAATATTATTTATTATGACAGCCAAAGTGCTATTTTTTTACCCAAGAATCCTACTTTCCATGCCAGAACAAAGCACATTGATGTGCAATTTCACTTTTTTCATGATATGGTGGAAGATGAAAAGGTGGAGATGAAAAGTGTTGATACTTTTATAAATGTTGTAGATGCATTAATGAATCCAATAAGCAGAAAGAAGTTTAGATGGTGTGTCAGTTCTATGGGCCTTGCGGCCTGAGTAGTGATATAGTGACTCTTATAAGGTCTTTGACAAGTGGGAGAATGTTGAGATTAAGGTGTTTCAACCTTAGAGTCACAAGATTATTTAATTCATAAAATTAGGACCTTTACTACATATTTTATTAATTAAACCCTAAGTGATATGTTTCTAAGTTGATATAACAATTTGTGGGACTCATTTGCGAGTTGGCTTCCTACATGTTTGGTGGAGATCACAAAATTGTGCCACTTGTCATGCTCAATTGGGAAGAGGTGCTTGTGAAAACCTCTCAAAGGTGCACCATAGTGACATGTGTCCATGTATCTTGAGTTATAACTAAGTGATATTTTAGAAAGTTACTAAACAAGACTATGACAACCACTTGGAGTGACTAGATGTCAATGGGGAGTTCAAAATTAATAATTGTCTATATTTTCTCTAGTGGGATGCCATCCATTCAAGGTGACTTGATATTTGCATAAAATATAAAGTTGGATGCTTTGTTGTTAGGAAAATGTGTTTCAACATTGCAATTACATAAGGTTTATTGTTGATAGGTAAGCATAGGGGATGAGGGGAGGGGGTACACCCTGCAAGAGGTCAAAGGGCTGCAGGCCCAGGGGCTCGGGGGCAATCCCTCGAAAGCTCAATTTAATGTATACTTTATTATTGTAAATTTGGACTATTCATCATTAGATCTCAGATCTAATGATCAATATTTTTTTTGTCTTGAGATGCCCTAGAAGGAAACCATATTTTATGAGGGTGTTCTATTATAGTTGTGCATTGTGATGTATTATTAGAGTCTAATAGTGGTCATGTTGTGTTTGAATCTCTAGTTGTTGATACTCTTGTGAGAAGCTTGCTCTGCAAGTATATTTTAATCTTCATGATTTCTAAATAATATATTGGGCAACTTTTGGAGTGTGGCAGTTTCTCCCGAAAGGATTTTCCCCACATAAATCATTGTGTTGTGGTATGCATGATATTTATGTTTATTTATATTTAAGTTTTTGTAATTGTTGAAAAGATTTGTAAAGTTTTGCATTATCCTCCTCTTAATATTAGTGTAGGAAGTTATTCCACTACCTGAGCTTCCTTACACTTGCATGTTGGCGCATGTCATTGCATGACTGACAAGTTACTTTATTGGTCAGTTTGGACTTGTGCATGTTCTCAATTTAAGTTTTCATTCATGCAAAGACTATGGAGATGACACATGACATTCCTAAGTGCCCATGTTAGAGGTTTATAAATATGAGAAATATTTATGTGTTTAGTGAGATGATTTTAATATTTTTTGAGAATTTTTTATGTTTGAATTACTCTAGATTTATATCATAATGTAAAGACACTTGCAAGAGCATAGAATTTGTTATTGTATTATAACCGTCTTGTTATTGATAATACAATCAATTTTTTCTTTGTTGTGTGGGTTTTCTTTGTTTAAATCTCAAATTAAATTCATGAACATGCATCTAAATTGTAATACTTTAAAGATTTTAACAAAGTACTGCAACCCTCTCCTACTTAGATTCATGTTGGAAGCTAAATTTTTGCACCTAGCTTTCCTTTCACCTATTGGCCAAGAATTTTCAAAGAACATGAAACCAGTCAAAATTTTCAAACTTGTTTAAAGGGATTCGGTTTGTTGATCTTGTTCAATATTTGAAAATGAATGGCTCACATTCAAATCTAAAAAATGGATAGTTGAAGGCATCTGGCTTGCATGAGTGAATAGTAATGGTAGAAGTGATGGATTGCTACCCAATCATTTAAAGGAAATTTTCTATAAATATTGCAATTCAATTGATGAATCAATTCATTACACATTTCATCAAGATTGAGAGCAATTTCTTGGCATTTCACATCTTCTGCAATGAACTAGGGTTTCCAAAGAAAAATTTAAGTAAGTTCATCTTTTCAAACTTCAAGTTCAAATTTTCTTACTAGCAATACAAATAGGAGGAATACTTTCCTCTAGTTGAGTCTGCATACAATAATTCATACCACTATGCTCTAAAAATAGCTCCATTTGAGGCATTGTATGGTAGAGAATAGAATGGTCATTAGTTGGGATAAAATTGAAGATAGGGTGCTCATTAGGGCATAAATATTAATAAAAATGGAAGAGTATGTCAAATTGATCAAACAAAGGCTAACTAAAGCCACTAATAGAAAAAGGAGCTATAAAAAATTAAAATAAATTATGAGATAGTTTGCCATGGGAGACAAGGTTTTCTTGAAAGTTGTACCTCAAAAAAGTTTGGTTAAAGTTAGAAAATCAATACATTTGGCTCTTAGTTTTGTGATCCCTTTTGAAAGTGTTGGAAGTCATTAATCTAGTTGTATATAGATTATCTTTGCCACCGATTCTTGCACGATTATTTAACATCTTTAATGTGTCTTATTTGAAAAACGATGTAGTAGATTTTTCTCATGTTCTTGACTAGAACTCTTTATAGGTTCTGGACCCAAGAGTGGTAACAAGAACACCTCTCATAATACTTGAGGTTTGCAAGCTCCATTTGCATAATAGAGAAGTAACTTAGTACAAGGTGTAGTGAGACCAAAATTAAAGAAAAAGAAACTTAAACTGATATAGAATTTGTATTATTATTTGATAATTTTTTTTATATTCAACAATATATTTTTCATATATTATTTATAATATTTTTAAACATTAAAAGAATGATTTTTTTTTATTACCAAGATATTTTAAAATCAAACTGTATTAATTAATTTTAAAATTTAGAAATATAATTAAAAAAATTATAATTAATATAAATAACATCTATTTATGAAAATCAATAAAATAAATTTAATATAATATCTTCAAATCTAATATATTCTCAAAATAATTCTATTATCCCATATTTAAATATATATGACAGAAAAATAAAAGTTATAGATCAATAAATAAAGTTAATATAAAACCTTAATAGCCAGCACATATTTACTTCATTCTTTTTCCGAGTCTTTTTTAAGGAGATTAAAGGGTATTATAAGATGAATTCTCTTACCACAATTTACAAGACAATAAAAATAAAATTTAAGAAGAATCTGCATTTAATAATGTCAATAAAATGTCACATTCAACTCTTTAAATAAAGTAAAAGAAAATATTATGAAATCGGTAGATTCCAAAACAAATAATGGCTTTACTTCATTTCAAATAAAGTATTAAGTAATGAGCAATTGGAATTCTTTGAACGGAATTGAGATTTATGTGCTGGTCAAAGGAAAATACGTGGACGGAAAGGAAAACGCGTAGGCCGGCAAGTTCGTTTAACAACAAATTTTAGTATTTACTTGGAACGCAGCTTTTCTTTGCTGCAACTATCTGGTTTTGTATATAACAGAAGGCACATACCATTCTTTCGTTGAAGCATCCATCGTTTTGTTTTCCCCATTGCTATGGCAGAGCCTAAAGTCAGGCTCAAATTCAAATTATTTCCAAATGAAAATCGATGCTTGTTGCCCCAGGGGTACCGTTTGGCAACAGCTGAAGAATTCAGAAACAATTTAGACATCTTGAACAAATGGGAATCATCCGTTAAATTGAAAATGGACTACAGTTGTCTTTTGGACGGATGTATAGATTTTTCTAATGATAAGTTTCGTATAATTTATGGAGATTATTCTGCACCTCTGGGGAGAGTAGCGGTTAAGAGAAAAGAGTGGGATAGTTATGAAAAGAAATGGCGGAATTGCTCAGGTATAGAGATCTGTTCGAATGTTTTAAATGTTAGTTTATTCATCAAATTGAGATGCCAGTGCCAGTTTTACATTTATATCATTTCATGATATCATGTAATGTGATTTTGCAGCTTTCTATTCATCAAACGGTAATTCGTTGAGAAAACAACTCTACGATGGAATCACTCTCCAGAGGACAGGAGGAATACGTTCTGCATGGAAACGTGCCTACAAATATGGAGATGCGGAGCTGCTGTACTGGTTGTGGCAAAATCATAGCTCTACATTCGGCTCAGACAGCTATGCTATTTCTCCCTTGAGGAAAATGGCGGAAAGGTTGAGTTCTCATGAGCCCGGATCTCAGCTGCAAATGGAAAATGCAAGGGAAGAAGCCTCAACAGTTTTGAATGATGCAAGGGATAGTGCCATGCGCACAGGCAAGTGGGACTGGGGACTAGCGATGGTCGAATTAAATAAAGAAGTATACGGGTCAGCCTTCGTTGATACAGCCGCTGCAATCACATTCACAAACATGGAAAGCATTCCCATATTCACAAAGCTCTTATCCCTGTCTCTAAATCAACTAGAAGATCAGATTGCTAACATTAAACCTCGCTTTGCAGAGGTTTTGATTGAGGCAGTTGAGAGAGCATACGGTCCGCTTATGGAAAAGATGATGTTGAAGTTCAAAGATGATATTGCTCAGATCAGCACAGACGACTGTGTACGGGCTTTGAGAGCGGCAGTTCGTGGAGGTTGTATCGAATTGGTCCGAAGCTTATTAGATTTGTTAAAGAGCAGGGACGGAGTTAACCTCCCAGTTGAAGTGGACGACAAAGGAAAGACACTCTTCCATTATGCCGTGTTTCATGCACAAGTCTTTCAGATACTTCGAGAAATATATGCCGGTTTCTATTACAACATCATCAAAATACGGGATAAATTTGGAAGAAACATTCTTCATTGGGCAGCAAAAGGAGGTTGTGACTCACAGTTTGTGGATTGTTTACTGGACATACATTTAGATGATCGTTCACCAGAGATTTTGTCTTCATTTGAACACCTAATTCTTTCAAGGGACTACCAAGGAAGGACACCATTGCACGTTGCTGCATCCAAAGGCGACAGCGGAATGATTAAGAAACTACTACGTCATTCTTCACACATAAGTGTTAAAAAGTACAATCTAGAAACTGACTCCTCTGGTCGAACAGCACTTCAATTGGCAGCAGGTGAAGGCCATGTAGATTCAATCAGATCGCTTCTACAAAATGGGTCCGACCCAGTAAAAGAACGTGATGGCCAAAAAAAAACAGCATTGCACCATGCGGCGCTAGTGAAGAATCCAAAGCTAGCATTTGCCACATGCGAAGCACTGTTATCTCTTGGGAATATAAGAGATGATACGCGGTCACTTTTGTTGTGGGCCTCTGCAACTGGCTTTGGCACTGCAGATGAGATGGAAGATGTGCCTCCTCATGTTAAAACCTATCTTCGAATCGAAAAGGAGGAGTGCGAAGCACATCTGTTAAGAGCAGCCGCAGTTAATGAATACCCTGAAATGGCATGGGAGCTTCTAAATAGAGGCGCTAACATGGCAGACATTCTTGATCCAGATTGGAGAAAAACGTTGAACCCATTACAGGAGGAGTCCATTAAAAATGGTATTCATGATCAAGGCCTGATCTTTTATTTGAAATGCTTGTTACTCTTCCTAAAACGTTTTATTCATAGTTGTCTTTTGTGTGAAGTAATAAGTCACATGGACAGAATGAAAGAGCAAGGACGAGATCAACCAACTGTGGAGGATAACCTTGGTAAATATTAATTCTCTAAAAATATAAATTTATTTCTATAAGCGCATCTAACCCAGCTTTATACTTTTAAATGCATCTACTGATACAACAAGACGATATGCTCGAGTTGGTGCGGGAAGGCATGTTTTTGCCGAAGGTGTAGCTGCTCTGCTTTTAAATCGATTTGTTGAATCGCCAATTACAGTGGGCATTTCTGGTGAATCCCCGGGTATGGGCAAATCAAGTCTCATGATTCAGGTATATGTGAAAACTGTTTCTATAACAAATGATTTGAATGCACCGTGATTCTTGAAGTGTTTCCAAAACTCAGAATTAAAAACAAATTTAATATAAAATTTGAAAAATAATAATAACTTGTACGTGTTTTTTAGATTGAAAAGATTCTACTCATTACAGCAGCCCAGCTAACGTTTCCAAATCTTCTTCCATCGGAAGAATTTGTTGGGGCTCAAAAGATGTCTCTTAGTACAAGAGGCAGAAAAATATATCAACAGATTAAAAGCGGTGTTCACAATTTACTGCCTCTGTCAAGGCATAA
>VDFB02067277.1:160125-180713 GCA_007258455.2 Sequoia sempervirens
GACATTCTTGATCCCGATTGGAGAAACGAGTTGAAGCCAGACAATGAGGAGTCCGTTAAGAACGGTATTGATGATCAAGGCCTGATCTTCTTTTATTTGAAATGCCTGTTACTCTTTCTAAAACGTTTTATTCATAGTTGTATTTTGTGTGAAGTAATAAGTCACATGGAGAGAATGAGCATAAGGACGACTGCACCCTTAACTGTGTGGATATTAACCTTGTGAATATAAATTTCTAAAAATATAAATTCATTTATTTCTATAGCGCTGCATCTAACCCAGCTTTATACTTTTAAATGCATTACTGATACAACAAGACGATATGCTCGAGTTGGTGCAGGAAGGCATGTTTTTGCCGAAGGCGTAGCTGCTCTGCTTTTAAATCGATTTGTTGAATCGCCAATTACAGTGGGCATTTCTGGTGAATGGGGTATGGGCAAATCAAGTCTCATGATTCAGGTATATTTGAAAACTGTTTTTATAACAAATGATTTCAATGCACCGTGATTCTTGAAGTGTTTCCAAAACTCAAAATTAAAAACAAACTGAATATAAAATTTGAAAAATAATAATTTGTACGTGTTTTTTTAGGTTGAAAAGATTCTACTCATTACAGCAGCCCAGCTAACGTTTCCAAATCTTCTTCCATCGGAAGAATTTGGTGGGGCTCAAAAGATGTCTCTTAGTACAAGAGGCAGAAAAATATATCAACAGATTAAAAGCGGTGTTCACAATTTACTGGCTCTGTCAAGGCATAAACTAGCGTTTCCGAATCGTCTTCCAACGGACGAATTTGTTGTAGCTCAAAAGATCTCTCTTAGTACAAGAGGCAGAAAATTGTTTCAACAGATTAAAAGCCGGGTTCACAATTTACTGCCTCTGTCAAAACATAACTCAAAGGTATATATTCAATTCAATAGTAAAAATAATTATCTCTATTTAAATATTATATTTCAGAAATTGAATAATTAATAATTATTTTATTTTATCAATTTTAAAATAGAATAAATAATTATTCTAGTGATCAATTTGTTTTAATTATTAAATATATTTTTAAAATAACTAGCTTTATGAAACAGAACCCGCTTATCCTCTGCTCACGGAATACCAATCTCAGTATCATGTTGTTTATAAGTCGCTAGCATGCATGGACAATAGCCAGATGGTAAGTGTCAAATCGCTATTCACTTTATAAACCATGTTCATTAATACGATATCAATTGACTGGCATTGTTCTCTTGGTTCTTGTTCAGTTACAGTCAAATTCAGTATCACAACAACAGGAACATGCATTAAAAGGAGTCCCTCGAATTTTAACAATTAGATATAATGCATGGCATTACAGAGATCGACATGAAGCTTGGGCAGGGCTAGGAGTCACAATCACCAAAGAAATTGAGAATGCAATGACAAGAGCTCAATGGATGAGTACATGCTGGAGATATACTTGGACCAAACACAGAGCCAACATTTGGATACAAGTATTTTTACCGTGTCTGCTCAGCATATCTCTCGCTGGATGGGTTGCATGGATAGTCTGGATGCTACTAAAGCAAGAAAAGTTCCAAGGTTTAAAATACGGATCCATACCTTTTACTGTAATAGCAATTACATGGGTTGTATTGACATCAGTTATTTCTGTTGTCAAACCCGTGAGCACACAAATGTTGGGGTATATCACTTCACCAGACCATACAAGTCACCTTGGTTATCAGGAAGATGTTATTGCTGACATCAATTTCTTGAAAAAAGAGCTGGGAAACAAGCCATTTTGGTTTTTCTCATTCATATTAGGTGTATGGTGTTGGAATTGGTTTGGTTTGTATGCCGACGTCATTGAAAATACAAGAATTCCGAAATTCATGCCAGCCTCTGGAGATCAAATACGAATAGTGACCTTTGTGGACGACTTAGATAGATGCGAAGAGGAGGTCATATTGCAGGTATGTGATTTCAAAATTTGGGAGCATAAAATGGTTTTATTGACATTCTTTGAAGGGTTACACTAAGTTTGTCTTGCTCACACAGGTGTTATCAGCAGTAAATTTGGTCTTAGCCGAATGTAAAATCGATGTCATACTGGGGACTGATAAAAGAATGATTGCAAGAGCAATTAGAAGAAAATTTGAAGACATAGATGATGAAGATATTGCAGAAAAATTTATCTGCAAAGTTATTCAAATTCCACTCAGCTTGCCAGATCCCAAAGGAGAAGAAATAAAAAGCTTTCTAAAATGCCACTTGGGACATGAAATCCCGGCTAAAGGTAAACGTAAGTTTGAAGTTGATGACCATTAAAATACTCATAATGGGACATGTTATGGTAACACTACGAGCAGCGCTCTAAATTTCACTTTAATTTATGTATTTTCATTCTATTCGATTATCAATTTTTTGTTCTATTGCGTAGATAAGAAGGAAAAAAAAATGTTTTTAAACGTTTCGATATAGGTGGAATTGGATGGTTTATGGGATTCTTATTTGCATTTTAGATCGTATATATCAACTTTAAAATTTATTAGACCATATAATTTGACTTGCTATATTTTTATATAACTCTACGTATATGACACTTTAAATTATTATTAAACCATAAAAATTTATTATAACAAATATATCTATATATCATTTTATAATGTTTATTATAAAAATATAAATTAGTTTAGAAAATGAAATATAATTCTTTTTAATTTTTAAAATATTTTTAACAATAAATTTGAGATTTTGACATTTTTACTAATAGTTATCATTGCTTTATATTAATATATATGATTTATAATATTTATTATAAAAATATATATTAATTCAAAATCTTTTCAAAATAGAATATAATTATTTTTTTAACTTTTAAATTTTTTAACAAAATTTACTTTTAATATAAATTTAGAAACTTTTTTAATTGTAACAATAAATTTTTGATTTTTGAATTTATTTCTAATTATTAGTGTTTTGTAATTTTACATTTTTTTTTAATATATAAAATTTCCATGATTAAAGAATAACAAGAATTTTCCTTTTTTCAAGATACAACATTTGTGTTTTACTCTTGAGCTTTCAAATTTTTTTCAAGATAGGACATTTGTGTTTTTATTGATGAACATGTATTTTCAATCATATGCATTTTGCATTTGCTTATTTATATTTTTCATAAATGTCAAATGAAAGGCATTTAAATGATCAAATGGTCACAAGAATTTGTATATGACAGATAGGAATGGCTTTTTGCTTATTTATATTTTTCATAAACAGTAAAATAAAAAGGATTTAAATGCTCAAATGATCACAAAATTTGTATATGACAGATAGAGTAGCTTTGGCATTGATACTCGCTGGCAGTAGTGAAATGAGTGTAAAATCTTCACAATGTAAGTAACTATTGATTTTGTTACATCTTTTCTTCGTAAATTGAGTATTTTCAACAAATTACTATTGAACATGTGCTGCTAAATTTAATGGTAACTTCCAAACAGGTTTCTAGAAACAAATGCTTTGTAGGAATATCACTGAGACTTGAAAGCCCAGGTTTAAGTTCAAGAGCATTGAAATACCCATGAAAAATAGTAGTACCATCTTACATGTTAACACTAGAGCAGCCCTCAATTAATTTCATTTTATTTTAATATATGTATTTTCATTTGATCGAAATGATTTTTTATCATATGTTTTGTTCCATTGCGTAGATACGGAAAACCTGTGCGGTATAGAAGAAGCCGTAAACTCGTCACGATAAGTAACTGACAATTTTAACACCCGCTAGTATCATTGTTTGCACGGTGATCTATTTGAAGTAAAAAAATTCATATTTTCAACAGAGACCACTGAACATGTACTACTAAATATAATGGCAATACCGTTCGATAAAATTGATTTCGATGTACGATTTGATTCTGTCATGAATGGTTTTTTTACGGTAATGCGATTTGTTATTTTTAAGTACATGGAATGTTCCAATGCACATGTACAGAAGAGGAAGAAAAGTCTACAAGAGAGGAGGAAGAAACATCAACAAGGCAGAAGGAAAATCTTGCTACATGCTGCCACAATACAGTGTTAAATATAGGTTGCACAGAACCGGAACGACGGTGTGGAATTAGAAAGGAAGATGTTTTTGTTTTAATCTAAGTAAAAGAACATAATGTTTTTGCACAATGATCTAATAGAGAGAGAAGTATGTGTTGGGAAAAGGTGTGTTGTACACCTTGCATTATGTATTTAATGTAATTATTCTTGGGGCCACTTAATGTTGCATGTAACATTGGCACATAAGTTAAATTGATAAAATGTAATTATTTAATATTGGGGAAATAATAAATAAAGAATCCAATATTAAATAAAGGGAAATGGTTTGTAATCTCATAGTTATTGTCACATAATTTTGTGCAATACCACTTAGTGGTTTTGTGGGAGCTTGCTTCTATAAAAGCAACCACAAAGGTAGTTATTGTAGATGATGCAATTTTGCATGATTAGCTCTGGTTAGCATTTGTGAGGGTTTGAAGCATGGCACAAGATGTGTGGTTGCATGCTTGTTCGCATGGATTGCTTGGAGAGAGCTTGTTGCTTCAATGGTGTTCATGGAGACTCAGAAGATGTATTGTAATCTTTTTGTTGAATAATACATGAGAGATGGATGCTTTTGGAGGCTGGGTTTTTTTCCCTCTTGAGGGTTTTCTCAGGGTATATCTTGTGTCATATTTTCATGGGTATGTTGTTTATTCTCTTGCATGTGGATTCTGAATACTTAGATGCATAGATTTCTTTATGGGTTATGTGGAAATTGTCTTTAATTGGCTGCAAGTTTCCAACAAGTGGTATCAGAGCTTTGGTTGTGGTTGGATAACCCTTGGTTGAGAAAAATCTTGTTTAAGTTTGAATCTATGTGTTGCATGTGAGAATGAAAGACATAGCAGGATATGAAAGTTTTGCAGGTTGTTTATTGTAGATCTAAAGATTTTGGGTTTGCTAATTAAATGGGTTGTTTGTGAATCTGGGATGTGAGAAATTTTGGGTGAAATAGGTTTCTTGGTTTTGTATTCAAATGAGGGTTTTGGGGGTGAGCTTTCACAGATGATCTTCTGGCCTAAAATAGACCTCACTGTTGGATCCGGGTTGGCTGAGAGACGAAAATTGATATATAATTTGACCTATTTCTAATACTGTGAAAAATTGCAAAATTTTTGTGCCCATACCCATACCGTACGGACGTCAAAATAATATTTAAAAAAATTATTGTTTCCGTCGCCATTAAAATTCGAACCCGAACCTGCACATTAAAAAAAATTATTAGAAATCAAAAAAACTGATTTGAAAAAGTTTTTTGAAAAAACTTTGAAAAATAAATAAATATTTGCTTTTATGGGAGGCGGACCCCACTTGGCCGCCGTCGTGCCACAACGGTGGCGGGGTGGAAGGCCAATGCGACCCAGCCGGATAAGCCCGTCGGTGGGTACGTACCCTATCTCCGTGGTGCGGAACCACGCAAGCCTATTTGGCTATAAACATTTAAAAGGTTTAAATTTTTATTTAAAATTTTCATTTATTAAAATGAAAGTCGCCATGCATATTAATTAAAAAGAGCATAAGAATTTTTAAAAGATAAAATTTAATTATTTTGAGAAAATTTTATTTCAGATCCCATACAAAAAGGAGGCGGCACTAAGTGGGAACTGCAGCTAAGCCACCAATAATTGGCTAAAAAATTGCCTCGAGTGCAAACTATGTTTTTTGTTTGGAGGGGCATAACTTTGCTGGTGTCCGTTTTCTAAGGGGGACAGGTTGGCGGACTGTTCCAAATTCAGATGTTTGTTTGAAGCACTAAAGAGTGTCTCCGGTGCACTCCCCGAAGTCAATTTTGGACTTCGAATAGTCAGCGGAAAGCTTGTTCAGAGCACTATACAGTGGATCAGGTTTGGAGATATTTTGGCATGGTTTATTTGCTATTTTATTTATCTGAGCTGTTTATGGGTTTCTTTGACTATGGTGATACTAAGAGTTTATGGATGATCGGATCTTGGAGATTTGATGTTGGATTCATTGTATGCTTAGTTGTATATCTCAGATTATTCTATTTTTGACATGGTTATCAGTATATGGTTGGATTTATATGCTTCATTGATATATCTACAAGTTGTGCAATGTTGTAGGCGGTCTATACTTACATGTTGCATTTATGACTTGGACATGGGTTGTCTTTGCCCATTGATATTTCAATGTTGATGCGTGTTCAGTTTTGGTGGCTTGGTTTAGTCACTTGGTTTGCTAGTTTTGTTGTCATGTTAAGGAGATGAGATGGTATTACCAAGTACAGTCATGATATGAGATATATGTAGTTGACTATGATTATGCAGATATGTGGACACGGTTGGGTTGAGTTGTTACATTTGGTGGTGATCATGGTGTCATGGATGTTTCTTGTGTTTTAGAGACTTTGGCATGTCATGATGGTTTCTGCAAGTGCATTGTTGGTGGTGTTGGATTGGTTCCTGATTATGGTTGTGGCGGTGTATCTTCGTGGTATGAGGATCATGGTTTTACTTTTCCTTTTGGGAGCTCTTGTTATATTTGAGTTCTTTGATTGTGTGAGGGCCTTTCTTTGCATATTATATTAATTAAATCCTAAGTGATATGTTTTTAAGTTGATATAACACTTTGTGGGACCCAGTAGTGAGTTGGCTTCCTACATGTGTGGAGGGGAGAAAAAAATTATGCCACTTTTCACTTGGGTGCTCAATTGGGAAGAGGAGTTTGTGAAAACCTCTCAAAGGTGCACCATGGTATTATGTGTCATGTATCTTTGGTTATCACTTGGAGATATTTTGGGAAGTTGCTAAATGGGACTATGACAACCACTTGAAGTGACTAGAAGTCAAAGGGAGTTCAAATTGAAGTGGCTAGATTTTTTCTCTAAGGTAGGGATTCATGCATGTCAAAGATGACTTAATATTTACATAAAATGTAAGGTTGGACACTTTGCATGCTGTGTGCACCGAATGACAAATTGCTTTGTTGGTCAGTTTGGACTTATGCATTTTCTTTGTTTCAGTTTGCATGTATCCAGAGACTATGGAGACGATACATGGCATTATAGGGTGCCTATGTTAGAGGTTTATAAATATGAATTTTTTAATTTATTTTTCGAGATGAATTTTTGTATTTTTTGAAAAGTCGTTATGTTGTTGGAATTACTCCAAATTTGTATGACAATGGAAAGACATAGTTTGCAAGAGCATAAAATATGTTGTATTGTAATGACCTCATTACTAATAATACAATTTATCTATGCTTTGGTGTGGGTTTTTTCTTGAAAGGGTTTTCCCACATAAATATGTGTGTTACGGTTTTATATGTGTTTAAATATGAAATTAAATTTATGAGTACACATTTAAACTGTAATAGTTTAAAGATTTGTATCAAAGTTTTGCAACTCTCTCCTACTTAGATCCATGTTTGGAAGTTGTTTCCACACCTTTATTTTCTTTCAATAGGTATTAGAGCTTGTGGAGCTTTTTTCTATTGTTGGGTTGAAGGTTTTCTTACACTAGTCTTAGTTTTGGTGGGAGCTTTACGCAGAGAAAAGATTTTTTGTAATCTTATTGTTACAGGATAAAAGATGGAATTTTTTATAGAATGAGAGATGAAGTTCAATGGCATCAATTTTGAGTTGTGGAAACTCAAAATGGAGGATATTCTTGTGGATAGATATCTGTGGGCTGTAATATGCAGCTCTAAACTAGCCACAATAACCTAAGAAGATTGGAATCTAATTGACCAGAAAGCCAAGGGTCTGATAAGACTCTACTTGGTTGATTTTGTTTGCTTGAATTTCCATGAAGAGAATACTATAATGAGTCTTTGAAAGAAACTTCGAGATATATAACAAGGGAAATCCTTGGTAAATAAGTTGTTCATGCGAAACAAGTTGTATTCTTTGAAGATGGAAGGAGGAGGATCCATTGTAGATCACCTCAATGCCTTTAATATGGTTGTTGCATATTTGGGTAGAGTTGATGTGAAAACTAAGGATGAAGATCATTGCATGCTTTTATTATGTTCTTTGCTAGAATCTAGGGGCCAAATGGTGATGGCTATTCAAATTACTACAACCACCTTCAAAATAGATGATGTGGTTGCTTCATTGTTTTCTAAAGATATGCAAAGGAAATATTCTGAGATGGCTAAGGAGGCCCTTGTTGTTCGTGGTTGCTCAAAGGAGGAAAACAAGAAGGAAAAAAAATTATATCTAAGTCTTTGGGGAGATCTAAGTCTCTTGCTAAATATTCCAAGGAAAAATATTGGAATTCCAGCAAGATCAATCTATTTTTGAAAAGAATGTAAGGAGGAGAAAAATAAAATAAGAAAGCCTCCAATTCTGATTTAGATAAATCTTCTTAGGTTGATGGTGATGCTTTTATTACAGCCTTGGAAACACATGCATCAAAAGATGTGTGGTTGATAGACCTAGTTGCCTCATTCCATGTGACCTCTCGCATATGTAAGTTTTCAAAGTATGGAAAAACATGCATTGGAAGATGTGTGGTTGATATACTCATGTGTGCATCTTTCCACATGACCTCTCAAAGTGGTTGGTTCTCAAAGTATGAGGTGTATGATAGTGGGAAGGTGTATCTAGGTGATAACTCTCATTTGAATATTGTTAGTTGTGGAAGAGTCAAAATTTGATTCTCTAATGGTAGAATGAAGGGAATTGATGGTGTCCTACATATCTCTGTTTAACATGGGACCTAATTTCAATAAGTAACCTATGTGATGTGGGTGTGCAGGTTGTTTTCTCAAGTGGTGGATGTAAGATGACTAAATTTTTTATGGTGCTTGTCAAGGGTGTTTGAATTGGCACCTTGTATGAAGTGGATGAATGCATGGTTTAGTGTAATAGTACTTTAGTGGATTCAAGAAGGGGCTCAGATTCTTCATCCTCACCATTAAATCAAGAAGAGAAGAAGATTATGGTTTCTACATTTGACGGTCATGCTTTTTGGGTACATAAGGGTGCCAATGCTTTGGAGATGAATCTCCTAGTAGAGAAGACACTATTATGGCAACAAATACTTGTCCATGTGGTGAGAATGGTCTTAGAGCCTTGAAAAGTAAGAGCCTTGTTGAAGGCCTTGATGATTGTAATCTCTAGTTTGATTTTTGTGAACATTATATATGTGGAAAATAAAACCGTGTTTCTTTATATTCTAGTTTACATAAGTATTCTGGGGTAATGGATTATATTCATGCAAATGTGTTTGGTCCTATTAATGTTTTGTCATTATCTAGATCTATGTATTTTGTCTCATTCATAGATGATTATAGTGGAAGGATATTTGTATATTTCCTCATATGTAAATCTAAAGTTTTTAGTCAGTTTAAGGAATTCAAATCCTTGGTTAAAAACCAAAATAGTAAAAAAATTAAGTGTTTGAGGATGGATAACGGTGGTGAGTTTTGTTTGGCAGAATTTGATAGATTTTGTAAGGACCATGGGATTGAGAGACAAAATAAAATTCCATCCACCCCACAACAAAATGGAGTTGTAGAGAGGATGAACAAAGTGTTGATGGAGAGGTTGAGGAGTATGATGAGTGGTTCTTTCCTTAAACAAAAGTTCTAGGTTGAAGTTGTATTTGTTGCATCTTCTTTAATTAACTAATCTCCTACTTTGGCACTTGTTGAAAAGACACATATAGAGGAATGATTTGGTAAGAATCCCTTGATGAGACATCTCAAAGTATTTGGTTGTTAGGCGTATGCTAATGTGCCTAGTGAGAACAAGGTAGTTAAGAGTATCTTCATTAGCTATGGTGTCAGAGTGAAGGGTTACAAGCTTTGGGATCCAATTACATAGAAGTTTCTCTATAGTAGAAGTGTGAACTTCCAAGAGTTGAAATCTTCCACTATTGTTTTGTAGCCAAAGATAGTAGAGAAACATAAAAATGAGGTAATTCAAATCCCACCTACTTCGAAGAGAGATGAACTATGTGCTCCTATTGGACCTAATGATGAGGAGAGATCAAGTAGCTCTGAAATATCTAAAGAAGAGAAATAACCTCAACCTCAATAGTTGAGGAGGTTTATGTGTGTTAGGCAGCAACCAAAAAAGATTTGGATATTCTACAATTAGAATCTAGTTGCATATTTTATTTGATTCCTAACATTGATGAGCCTAGTGCTGGGAATATGATGTCATTCAATTTCAATCCTAAACATATTTCATGTATCTCTAAGTCCTTGTAAGTGTTCCCCAACTAGGATTAGAAAGAATTAAATTTGAGATAGAAATAAGACACGATAATTGACATTTTTAATTAATTTCTAAATGATAGGAACATGTGGGGATGCCGAGAAGAGCTCCTAAAAATAGGACAGAGACCCTTGGAGCATGGAAGGTGGACCCTCGCATACTAGTTTGGGTTAACTATTTGGAGAAAAGATAACACTTTAGTAATGCATGTAAAGAATCCTAGAAGTTAGAATTGATGTTTTACATGCATGGAGTTGGATTTAGTTTAGTTCAAATTGGTTCAATTTAGTTTAGTTTAGTTCAGTATCAGTTTAGTTCAGTATCAGTTTAGTTCAGTTCAATTATCTTCAATTGCATGTAGTTAGTTTGAGTTGCATGTTATTTGATTTCAGTTGAATTGAATTGCATGCTAATGACTTGAGTTGCATGACAGATAATAGGTGACTACTTTCAGTTAACAGGGGATGATCAATCATACATGATATTTGCATAAATGGTGGAGAGATATGTTTCAGTTAACAGAGTTTGACTTGGACCCACAGCAGGTGGGCCGATGAGCTCAACTTTAAGGAGAAGCTTACAAGATATATTTGTAATCAATGTTGAGTTATGACTTCAATTTGGGATGCCCAAATTGATGGACTTGGTTTTACATTTCTTTTCATAGGAGAACTCTACCTACAAAGAATAGGCATAGGTTTTGTGAGATAAGCTTTGTGCTTTGTAATTGTTAACTCTTTGGAGTTTATAAGGCTCGTTATTTTCTATATATTATAGCAAGTTGAAGAGAGTTCGATCAGAGTTTATCGCAGGTTGTGAAGAAGAATTGTTGAAGACAAAAGAAGCATCTCAAACAGAGTTGATAAAAATTATTGTAATCTTATTCTAGGTTAAATAATACCAAAATATTGATTCTTGGTGGAGTTTTTTCCCGAAAGGTTTTCTCCATGGTATATGCTATGTAACTTCTTTCTTCTAGTCTTATTCTTCTACAATCTCTTGTCTACTTCTACGAATGGTAAAATGAATCTAAATAGATAATCATCAACAAAGAAATTGTAATAAAGAAAACTTATTTAGATCTATAGTATAATAGTTTTACAAGTATTAAGCTACATAATTACCTTCATTTTCAACACCTAGGACTATTAGAGAGGCTATGGGTATGCATGGTGTAGATTATTGGATGGAAGCCATGAATGAAAAGATGGTTACATTGAAGAATAATGCTACATGGGATCTAGTACATTTTCTTAAAGGACAAAAAGTTAGTTGGATGCAAATGGGTGTTCAAGAATAAAATTATTCTAGATGGCATTGTTGAGGTATAAAGCATGGTTAGTTTACTTGAGGGGTATTTTTGAGGTGGAGGGAATTGATTATGGTGAGATATTCTCTCCTATAGTGAAGATGACATCTATTAGGTTCCTACTATCACTTGCAACTTCTTATGATCTAGAAGTGGAATAGATGGATGTGAAGACAACATTCCTTCATGGTGCTTTGGAGGAACAGATTTATATATCACAATCGGAGCATTTCATTGAGAAGGTAACTTTAGAGGATTCAATATATGCAAGTTGAAGAAATCTTTGTATGATTTAAAGCAATCTCCCAGAATGTGGTACCAAAATTTTGACACATATGTGTTGTCTTTGGGATTTATAAGATTCAAAATCCCATTATGTCTATTACAAGACTGACAATGGTCACATTCTCATCATAGTCTTGTATGTTGATGATATGTTGTTTGTTGGGAATGGTAAATGTATTATTTTAGATTTGAAGTCTTAGTTGCTATCATAGTTCAAGATGAAGGATCTAGGTGCAATGAGGTATATTCTTAGGATGAAGATTAGAAAAGATAAAGATAATAGTAAGCTTTAGTTAAGCCATAAAAGTATGTGAATTTAGTGTTGGAGAGATTCATCATGACAACTTGTAGACAATTAGTTGTTCTTGTAATGCATGGGATGAAACTTTCTATGGAGGATGGTCCAAAATATCCTACTGAGATGGAGGACATGAATAGAGTACCATATGCGAGTGTTGGTAGATTTATGTATGATATGAGTTGTACAAGGCCAAGTATTTCCCAAGCAGTGGGATTCCTTAGTCGATTTATGGCTAATCTTGGATGGGTGCACTAGGACATGCAACGAATAGAGTGTTTTGATATTTGTAGGGTACTTCTAAGTGTGCCCTGTGTTTTCATGGTTATCCTATTGGATCTCGAGCAACACTTAGTGAGCATTCATGGATATGTGGATTTTGATTGGTCAAGTGATATTCAGTAGAATATCCACTAGTGGATACGTTTTCATGATGTTTGGTGGTGTTATAAGGTGGATGAGTAAGTGGCAGGCTCTAGTTGCTTTGTCCACTACATAAACAGAGTAAATGACAACTACTCATGTTTGCAAAGAATTCATTTGAATTAAGAGATTATGTTATGATATTGGTTTTGATGTAGGATAAAATATTATTTATTATGACAGCCAGAGTGCTATTTGTTTACCCAAGAATCCTACTTGCCATGCCAGAACAAAGCACATTGATGTGCAATTTCACTTTTTTCATGATATGGTGGAAGATGAAAAGGTGGAGATGAAAAGTGTTGATACTTTTATAAATGTTGTAGATGCATTAATGAATCCAATAAGCAGAAAGAAGTTTAGATGGTGTGTCAGTTCTATGGGCCTTGCGGCCTGAGTAGTGATATAGTGACTCTTATAAGGTCTTTGACAAGTGGGAGAATGTTGAGATTAAGGTGTTTCAACCTTAGAGTCACAAGATTATTTAATTCATAAAATTAGGACCTTTACTACATATTTTATTAATTAAACCCTAAGTGATATGTTTCTAAGTTGATATAACAATTTGTGGGACTCATTTGCGAGTTGGCTTCCTACATGTTTGGTGGAGATCACAAAATTGTGCCACTTGTCATGCTCAATTGGGAAGAGGTGCTTGTGAAAACCTCTCAAAGGTGCACCATAGTGACATGTGTCCATGTATCTTGAGTTATAACTAAGTGATATTTTAGAAAGTTACTAAACAAGACTATGACAACCACTTGGAGTGACTAGATGTCAATGGGGAGTTCAAAATTAATAATTGTCTATATTTTCTCTAGTGGGATGCCATCCATTCAAGGTGACTTGATATTTGCATAAAATATAAAGTTGGATGCTTTGTTGTTAGGAAAATGTGTTTCAACATTGCAATTACATAAGGTTTATTGTTGATAGGTAAGCATAGGGGATGAGGGGAGGGGGTACACCCTGCAAGAGGTCAAGGGCCACAAGGGCTCCGGGGAAATGCCCTCGAAAGCTCAATTTAATGTATACTTTATTATTGTAAATTTGGACTATTCATCATTAGATCTCAGATCTAATGATCAATATTTTTTTTGTCTTGAGATGCCCTAGAAGGAAACCATATTTTATGAGGGTGTTCTATTATAGTTGTGCATTGTGATGTATTATTAGAGTCTAATAGTGGTCATGTTGTGTTTGAATCTCTAGTTGTTGATACTCTTGTGAGAAGCTTGCTCTGCAAGTATATTTTAATCTTCATGATTTCTAAATAATATATTGGGCAACTTTTGGAGTGTGGCAGTTTCTCCCGAAAGGATTTTCCCCACATAAATCATTGTGTTGTGGTATGCATGATATTTATGTTTATTTATATTTAAGTTTTTGTAATTGTTGAAAAGATTTGTAAAGTTTTGCATTATCCTCCTCTTAATATTAGTGTAGGAAGTTATTCCACTACCTGAGCTTCCTTACACTTGCATGTTGGCGCATGTCATTGCATGACTGACAAGTTACTTTATTGGTCAGTTTGGACTTGTGCATGTTCTCAATTTAAGTTTTCATTCATGCAAAGACTATGGAGATGACACATGACATTCCTAAGTGCCCATGTTAGAGGTTTATAAATATGAGAAATATTTATGTGTTTAGTGAGATGATTTTAATATTTTTTGAGAATTTTTTATGTTTGAATTACTCTAGATTTATATCATAATGTAAAGACACTTGCAAGAGCATAGAATTTGTTATTGTATTATAACCGTCTTGTTATTGATAATACAGTCAATTTTTTCTTTGTTGTGTGGGTTTTCTTTGTTTAAATCTCAAATTAAATTCATGAACGTGCATCTAAATTGTAATACTTTAAAGATTTTAACAAAGTACTGCAACCCTCTCCTACTTAGATTCATGTTTGGAAGCTAAATTTTTGCACCTAGCTTTCCTTTCACCTATTGGCCAAGAATTTTCAAAGAACATGAAACTCCAGTCAAAATTTTCAAACTTGTTTAAAGGGATTCTGGTTTGTTGATCTTGTTTAATATTTGAAAATGAATGGCTCACATTCAAATCTAAAAAAATGGATAGTTGAAGGCATCTGGCTTGCATGAGTGAATAGTAATGGTAGAAGTGATGGATTGCTACCCGATCATTTAAAGGAAATTTTCTATAAATATTGCAATTCAATTGATGAATCAAATCATTACACATTTCATCAAGATTGGAGAGCAATTTCTTGGCATTTCACATCTTCTGCAATGAACTAGGGTTTCCAAAGAAAAATTTAAGTAAGTTCATCTTTTCAAACTTCAAGTTCAAATTTTCTTACTAGCAATACAAATAGGAGGAATACTTTCCTCTAGTTGAGTTTCCATACAATAATTCATACCACTATGCTCTAAAAATAGCTCCATTTGAGGCATTGTATGGTAGAGAACGTAGAATGGTCATTAGTTGGGATAAAATTGAAGATAGGGTGCTCATTAGGGCATAAATATTAATAAAAATGGAAGAGTATGTCAAATTGATCAAACAAAGGCTAACTGAAGCCATTGATAGAAAAAAGAGCTATAACAACTTAAAATAAATTGTGAGATAGTTTGCCATGGGAGACAAGATTTTCTTCAAAGTTAAACCTAATAAAAGTTGCAAACCAATAAAGTTGGCTCTTAGATTTGTGGGCCCTTTTGAAAGTGTTTGAAGCCATTAACTTAGTTGTATATAGATTAAATTTTGCACCTATTCTTGCTCGATTATATAACATCTTTAATGTGTCTTATTTGTAAAACTATATAGTAGATTTTTCTCATGTTCTTGATAGGAACTCTTTATATGTTTTGGACTTGAGTGATAACAAGAACACCTCTCATAGTACTTGAGGTTCACAAGCTCCATTTGCATAATAGAGAAGTAATTAAAGAAAAAAGAACTAAAACTGATACAAAAATTACCTTATTATTTGATTTTTATTTTATATTCAACACTATATCTTCCATATATTATTTATAATATTTTAGAATATTAAAAAAACTATTTCTTTTTTATTACTAACATATTTGAAAATGAAATTGTATAAATTAATTTTAAAATTTGATCATATAAATATAAATATTATAATTAATAAAAAATACATTTAATATAAATAACATCTATTTAAGAAAATTAAATCTAATATATTTTCAAATTTATTATTTATCCTATCTTTTAATATAGATGGGAAAAAAAAATAAAAGATAGATCAAATAAAGTTAATGTAAAACCTTGATAGCCAGCACATATTTACTTCATTCTTTTTCCGAGTCTTTTTTAAGGAGATTAAAGGGTATTATAAGATGAATTCTCTTACCACAATTTACAAGACAATAAAAATAAAATTTAAGAAGAATCTGCATTTAATAATGTCAATAAAATGTCACATTCAACTCTTTAAATAAAGTAAAAGAAAATATTATGAAATCGGTAGATTCCAAAACAAATAATGGCTTTACTTCATTTCAAATAAAGTATTAAGTAATGAGCAATTGGAATTCTTTGAACGGAATTGAGATTTATGTGCTGGTCAAAGGAAAATACGTGGACGGAAAGGAAAACGCGTAGGCCGGCAAGTTCGTTTAACAACAAATTTTAGTATTTACTTGGAACGCAGCTTTTCTTTGCTGCAACTATCTGGTTTTGTATATAACAGAAGGCACATACCATTCTTTCGTTGAAGCATCCATCGTTTTGTTTTCCCCATTGCTATGGCAGAGCCTAAAGTCAGGCTCAAATTCAAATTATTTCCAAATGAAAATCGATGCTTGTTGCCCCAGGGGTACCGTTTGGCAACAGCTGAAGAATTCAGAAACAATTTAGACATCTTGAACAAATGGGAATCATCCGTTAAATTGAAAATGGACTACAGTTGTCTTTTGGACGGATGTATAGATTTTTCTAATGATAAGTTTCGTATAATTTATGGAGATTATTCTGCACCTCTGGGGAGAGTAGCGGTTAAGAGAAAAGAGTGGGATAGTTATGAAAAGAAATGGCGGAATTGCTCAGGTATAGAGATCTGTTCGAATGTTTTAAATGTTAGTTTATTCATCAAATTGAGATGCCAGTGCCAGTTTTACATTTATATCATTTCATGATATCATGTAATGTGATTTTGCAGCTTTCTATTCATCAAACGGTAATTCGTTGAGAAAACAACTCTACGATGGAATCACTCTCCAGAGGACAGGAGGAATACGTTCTGCATGGAAACGTGCCTACAAATATGGAGATGCGGAGCTGCTGTACTGGTTGTGGCAAAATCATAGCTCTACATTCGGCTCAGACAGCTATGCTATTTCTCCCTTGAGGAAAATGGCGGAAAGGTTGAGTTCTCATGAGCCCGGATCTCAGCTGCAAATGGAAAATGCAAGGGAAGAAGCCTCAACAGTTTTGAATGATGCAAGGGATAGTGCCATGCGCACAGGCAAGTGGGACTGGGGACTAGCGATGGTCGAATTAAATAAAGAAGTATACGGGTCAGCCTTCGTTGATACAGCCGCTGCAATCACATTCACAAACATGGAAAGCATTCCCATATTCACAAAGCTCTTATCCCTGTCTCTAAATCAACTAGAAGATCAGATTGCTAACATTAAACCTCGCTTTGCAGAGGTTTTGATTGAGGCAGTTGAGAGAGCATACGGTCCGCTTATGGAAAAGATGATGTTGAAGTTCAAAGATGATATTGCTCAGATCAGCACAGACGACTGTGTACGGGCTTTGAGAGCGGCAGTTCGTGGAGGTTGTATCGAATTGGTCCGAAGCTTATTAGATTTGTTAAAGAGCAGGGACGGAGTTAACCTCCCAGTTGAAGTGGACGACAAAGGAAAGACACTCTTCCATTATGCCGTGTTTCATGCACAAGTCTTTCAGATACTTCGAGAAATATATGCCGGTTTCTATTACAACATCATCAAAATACGGGATAAATTTGGAAGAAACATTCTTCATTGGGCAGCAAAAGGAGGTTGTGACTCACAGTTTGTGGATTGTTTACTGGACATACATTTAGATGATCGTTCACCAGAGATTTTGTCTTCATTTGAACACCTAATTCTTTCAAGGGACTACCAAGGAAGGACACCATTGCACGTTGCTGCATCCAAAGGCGACAGCGGAATGATTAAGAAACTACTACGTCATTCTTCACACATAAGTGTTAAAAAGTACAATCTAGAAACTGACTCCTCTGGTCGAACAGCACTTCAATTGGCAGCAGGTGAAGGCCATGTAGATTCAATCAGATCGCTTCTACAAAATGGGTCCGACCCAGTAAAAGAACGTGATGGCCAAAAAAAAACAGCATTGCACCATGCGGCGCTAGTGAAGAATCCAAAGCTAGCATTTGCCACATGCGAAGCACTGTTATCTCTTGGGAATATAAGAGATGATACGCGGTCACTTTTGTTGTGGGCCTCTGCAACTGGCTTTGGCACTGCAGATGAGATGGAAGATGTGCCTCCTCATGTTAAAACCTATCTTCGAATCGAAAAGGAGGAGTGCGAAGCACATCTGTTAAGAGCAGCCGCAGTTAATGAATACCCTGAAATGGCATGGGAGCTTCTAAATAGAGGCGCTAACATGGCAGACATTCTTGATCCAGATTGGAGAAAAACGTTGAACCCATTACAGGAGGAGTCCATTAAAAATGGTATTCATGATCAAGGCCTGATCTTTTATTTGAAATGCTTGTTACTCTTCCTAAAACGTTTTATTCATAGTTGTCTTTTGTGTGAAGTAATAAGTCACATGGACAGAATGAAAGAGCAAGGACGAGATCAACCAACTGTGGAGGATAACCTTGGTAAATATTAATTCTCTAAAAATATAAATTTATTTCTATAAGCGCATCTAACCCAGCTTTATACTTTTAAATGCATCTACTGATACAACAAGACGATATGCTCGAGTTGGTGCGGGAAGGCATGTTTTTGCCGAAGGTGTAGCTGCTCTGCTTTTAAATCGATTTGTTGAATCGCCAATTACAGTGGGCATTTCTGGTGAATCCCCGGGTATGGGCAAATCAAGTCTCATGATTCAGGTATATGTGAAAACTGTTTCTATAACAAATGATTTGAATGCACCGTGATTCTTGAAGTGTTTCCAAAACTCAGAATTAAAAACAAATTTAATATAAAATTTGAAAAATAATAATAACTTGTACGTGTTTTTTAGATTGAAAAGATTCTACTCATTACAGCAGCCCAGCTAACGTTTCCAAATCTTCTTCCATCGGAAGAATTTGTTGGGGCTCAAAAGATGTCTCTTAGTACAAGAGGCAGAAAAATATATCAACAGATTAAAAGCGGTGTTCACAATTTACTGCCTCTGTCAAGGCATAACTCAAAGGTATATATTCAATTCAATAGTAAAAATTATTTATCTCTATTTAAATATTATATTTCAGAAATTAAATAATTAATTATTATTTTATTTTATTAATTTTAAAAATAGGAATAAATAATTATTTTAGTGATCAAAATTTATTTTTTAATTATTAAATATATTTTTAAAAATTACTGGCTTTATGAAACAGGACCCGCTTGTCACTCTGCTCTCGGAATACCAATCTCAATATCATGTTGTTTATAAGTCGCTAGCATGCATGGACAATAGCCAGATGGTAAGTGTCAAATCGCAATTCACTTTATAAAACATGTTCATTAATACGATATTAGTTGACTGGCATTGTTCTCTTGGTTCTTGTTCAGTTACAGTCAAATTCAGTATCACAACAACAGGAACATGCATTAAGAGGAGTCCCTCGAATTTTAATAATTAGATATAATGCATGGCATTACAGAGATCGACATGAAGCTTGGGCAGGGCTAGGAGTCACAATCACCAAAGAAATTGAGAATGCAATGACAAGAGCTCAATGGATGAGTACATGCTGGAGATATACTTGGACCAAACACAGAGCCAACATTTGGATACAAGTATTTTTACCGTGTCTGCTCAGCATATCTCTCGCTGGATGGGTTGCATGGATAGTCTGGATGCTACTAAAGCAAGAAAAGTTCCAAGGTTTAAAATACGGATCCATACCTTTTACTGTAATAGCAATTACATGGGTTGTATTGACATCAGTTATTTCTGTTGTCAAACCCGTGAGCACACAAATGTTGGGGTATATCACTTCACCAGACCATACAAGTCACCTTGGTTATCAGGAAGATGTTATTGCTGACATCAATTTCTTGAAAAAAGAGCTGGGAAACAAGCCATTTTGGTTTTTCTCATTCATATTAGGTGTATGGTGTTGGAATTGGTTTGGTTTGTATGCCGACGTCATTGAAAATACAAGAATTCCGAAATTCATGCCAGCCTCTGGAGATCAAATACGAATAGTGACCTTTGTGGACGACTTAGATAGATGCGAAGAGGAGGTCATATTGCAGGTATGTGATTTCAAAATTTGGGAGCATAAAATGGTTTTATTGACATTCTTTGAAGGGTTACACTAAGTTTGTCTTGCTCACACAGGTGTTATCAGCAGTAAATTTGGTCTTAGCCGAATGTAAAATCGATGTCATACTGGGGACTGATAAAAGAATGATTGCAAGAGCAATTAGAAGAAAATTTGAAGACATAGATGATGAAGATATTGCAGAAAAATTTATCTGCAAAGTTATTCAAATTCCACTCAGCTTGCCAGATCCCAAAGGAGAAGAAATAAAAAGCTTTCTAAAATGCCACTTGGGACATGAAATCCCGGCTAAAGGTAAACGTAAGTTTGAAGTTGATGACCATTAAAATACTCATAATGGGACATGTTATGGTAACACTACGAGCAGCGCTCTAAATTTCACTTTAATTTATGTATTTTCATTCTATTCGATTATCAATTTTTTGTTCTATTGCGTAGATAAGAAGGAAAAAAAAATGTTTTTAAACGTTTCGATATAGGTGGAATTGGATGGTTTATGGGATTCTTATTTGCATTTTAGATCGTATATATCAACTTTAAAATTTATTAGACCATATAATTT
>VDFB02067279.1:0-37878 GCA_007258455.2 Sequoia sempervirens
TAAATCTCTTAGGTAACGGTGACATAGTACTGACACCAACTCCATATTTGAAAAACCCAAAAACGACCATTTGACAACACTTTAACAAGATAAGACTCAATTAAGCAAAATGCCTTAGTGAAGCAAAAATTTTGGTTTTGAGTACAACACATAACAATCCCAAGGAAGAGGAGACTCAAGGTGGTTTTGCTACTTTATCTGGTGTGCCTAAGTATCATCCATTCCGACTAAGAGGAGTTATTAATGTGTTGGTTGGAAATTTTGTATTCTTGTGAAAGTATACAAAATGATGATTTCAACCACAGCACATGAGATTAAACTCTCCTAATTTAGGGAAGGCTCCCCCTTTAACTAAATAAAACTGATATGGGTAGGACAGCAATCGTTCCTGTTATTTCAGGAAAGATTACGTTCTTCTCTCTTCACAGAAAAGAAACAATACATGTGGATAAAATTTATCACAGCAGCTACACAGTGAAATTAAGAAAGAGGAAATAAAGTTTCCTGAAAGCACAAAGACTTCCGTTACTTCCTCCGGGACGGGAAAACAACCAATAAGCACAAAGTCTTGAGGAATGAGATCCTATCTACCCTTTTCAGAATAATTACTTGATGAAAATATACAGCATAAAACAGCTCAAAGACTGTAATTACGATGTATCTTTTGACTACTTTAAATGAGAAATACTATGAGCACAAAGACTTATAATTCTTCTCAGTTTCTAATACTAACTATGAATTCAATCTTCACATTTACAGCACAAAGACTGCAGATATTTAAATCGAATCTCTCTCTAGCAATCTTCTACAACTCTCAAGTAATCACAAAATGATGCCCCAAAATGATATAAGAACATTACAGATGCAAAAATGAGAATTCAGCTCAAAGTTTGAAATTTCAGCTTCTTGATATTACTTGAAAATTCACAATATTCCACTATAAAGCTCAAAGACTTTATGAGTACAAAATTCTGCAGAGTTTTCTTGCTTGCTAAAAAGATATCTATTACAATAGACCCCTCAAGTATTTATAGGAGGAAGGTCTGGAGAAAAGGTGGGAGGATCTCAACAAACTTGAGAAAATCTCTCAACCGATAACTAATTGCAATTGACTTATTCAAAATTACAGTTCCAAGATTTGTGGTTGCCCTTGTAGATTTTTACATTAATTACATTTTTCCAAGATTGCAAGGAAAGGGAACACTGCAATTACCAAAGGAATTTATTTTTACATATATTTTTTATTGAGAAAGTAAAATACATAAACAACCTAGGAATTTTTGCTTATTGTCATTCCTATCTTTGAAAGATAAGAATTTAATTTATTAGTGGTTTTACCCAATTCATTGGATCTGGACTAATGTGATTTAGCAGCTCTTTGAAACATCTTCAAGATTACATCAAAGTATCCAATTTGTTGCGGTCCCCATGTTCTTCCATGGAAGTTTACATCTTCATCAAAGTTATGGAGATGATTAACAAACATGGAATTAAATCCATGGCTTCGCTCCCGAGATTCCATTTGTTGGCGAGGAATTGAAACGCCATTTACCTTGGTAAATTTGAATCAGGCTACAGTAAAATTCCACCTTGATTCAAAAACTACTTCTGAGAGATCTTTCAACTTGAAGAATACGGAACTTCTCATTCATTTTCTAAAAGTGGGCGATGGATCTCTTTGATGAATCTTGAAGCTATTCTAATGAAACTTGTTAAGTCATAAGTTCTTCCATTCTATGTACTTCTCTGCATTTGTAAGTCAGGTTGCTGCATAGAGACCTTAAGCAAACTTGATCTATCTAGTATGAATTGCCCAAATCTCTTTGTGATTCAAGCTTTGCTTGAAGGAGGCTTCAAAGTCGGTTAACTTTGCTCTTTGCTATTTGAGCACTTTGCTTGAACACAAGGTCTTCTCAATCATTGGAATACTTTGATCAATCAGCTGAGTTATCCATGAATCAACTGCTTTGGCCTTTTGTGCAATTCTTTCTAATTGCCTAACTGATTCATTGGGAGGAGCTGTAGATAGAGAATCAACTGCTTCTAATGATCCTGTAATCCTTTGAATAACTGAAACCAGCTGAGCATTGTCTTCTTTAAGCTTTTCCTTTTTAGCTAAAAGTTCATTATAGCTTTGTGTCAAAATGGTCACTGAACTTTGAGCATCTTGCATCATATTGGCATGAGTCTGCTTGCCCAATTCTACTCTTGTGAATCTGTAATCAGATACCTGCATTTCTTCATGTGGTTTATCAACTAGAGGCTCTGCAATCTCAGCATATTTCATTCTATTGCTATCAACAAAAACTTGTGAGACTGTTTTAGCTTTCTTTGCAACCATCGGTTTTGATTCTTCAATTTTTGGAAATCAAAAATTTCAGGAGACACTGCTTGTCTCTTCCTTTTGGGAGCAATTGAGTTCAACCATGGAGGAAGATCCAAGGTTGTCACATCTGAAATAGCAACAGCAGTCTCTGTAGAAATAGCCTCAATTTGTGATACAATAGAAATTCTAGGAGGTGCCTCGGTTTGTACATCAACTATATTTTGCTCAGAAGACAAATTACAACTAGGATTGGCCATGAAAGAATCAAAGCTTGTTACAGATGTATCTATTTCTGGAAGAGTCATTTCTGACATGGCTGGAAAGATTGGATTTATGTCAAAAATACTCTTGAAGTTATTGGGCAAGCTTGTCATGGGAGTATCCATCACTGATGAAGATTGATGACTAGTCTCTTGAGGTGGAATAGAAGGAACAAATACGGTGGAAAAGGAATCAACATCACTGTCGATAGGGGACATAGGAGATATAGCTGATTCTGGTATTGGAGCTTCAATGTGAGGAGTTATCTCACTTAGAATGGTAGAGGTCTCAAGAACCTCGTCTTCTTCTTGTTGATCCAAAACCTGAATCTGCATTTCATTGACTTCTTTTCCCTTTGATGTTTCCTTCTCCAACGGTTGTACTGTAGCTCGGCTTACCTTCAACTTAATTCTAGTACCCGAAGAAGAAGCTCCTTCTTTTGACTGCTCTCTAATTTCTGATTTCAATCCCCTAGGACCAGCTGGATCATCTTCAGCCCTAACTTTGATTTTGATAGTTTTAACACCTATGCTTTTGAGCCAAGAGTTGGTGTTCGCCAAGACTGATTGAAACCTATCAAAGATAGAGACGGATTCCTTTTGAGACCACTGAATTGCAGGAATAGGGGCATTAGCAACTCCTTGTTCTTCGTATTCAGGATCCAAAATCTGCCTATCATCAATTACTCCCTCTGGAATTAAGGTCAGATTTAGATCGATAATTTGCTCCAATGTAAGCCTACAATAATCCATTCTGTATATATCCTTTTCTGTCCGGAGATCTGCCCAAATGTCTTCAATGCGGTGGACATGAGTGAAAGCTCTTTTTATTTTATCTTTCATCCTTCTATAATCAAAATCCACTCTTGCCTGAAATCTCTTCAATGTTATTTCCTGAAGTTCAGTTTCCATTGCTTTGGCTCTTGAAGAAGTTGTCAAAGAATACCTCCCAATTATTAATGGATTATGTGAAGAAATGCCGATTCCAGACTTGTGTTGCGTAGCTTGACGTGAATGCACTGCCATCAACTGCCTTCCCAGCTCCATCAGAATGATCTTATCAGTCGGATACCTTGGAAGCATATAAGGTTGATCTTCAAAGCAACCGACTCTCATATAAGTGAAGGTAGGGAATTGAAGAAATAAGCAGCCATACTCATTTACTTTATTCAGAAGCTGCCTGAATGCTACTGTTGTTTTCAATTCTTTGTCAGAACAAACACATGCAGTAACAAAGAAACTGTCTTAGACTCTTCTATAATCATAGAGCTTGGAACAAAAGTGGTAGTCATAATGTCTTCCATCCCCAGACTCCTTGATCTGTCACCTTAGGGAGATAGGCTGGAAAATGTCTCAACGAAGCTGCTATATAAACCAAGTACGAGTTCATATAGAAGGTAAGAGTGGTAGGGACTTGTGCAAGCTGTTCACACAAACTGTCACTGATTATTTCTCCCCAGAATATCGGATGATGTGCTTTTCTAATAACTACCATGAACTTATACATCCAGTTTTCAAACACATTAGAAACCTTCAACCCTGCTATTCTGCTCAGAAGAGTGATCATATCATTAATTTCCTCTATAAAATCAGACCGATACAACTTGGGTATCCGGGTCACACAAGGTCGTGATTTGAGAAGCCACTTAGAATTGATATGTCTAATACAATCACTCTTTTTCTGCTCAAAATGTCTGTGAGCACTCTTCAATGAGATCTCTGAATATGTAGTTGCATCAGGAACTCTGAAAACTCTGTTGATTGTTTCAGCATCAAGTCTGATAATCACGTTGCCATCATCATCCTTGATAGTTCTAGATCCTTCATCAAAGTGTGCTGCACACGCAAGGACGAATTCTGGTTCTAGGGCAGCAACAGGAAAAGAAGACACCAGATGAATATGACTCCTCAGCAATTTTTGCATATCAGAAGAAGTAGATTTCTCAGCTCTGCCAAGAAACTCGGACATATCAATATGCCCAATTTCTGTGTCTTTGATCTCGTCGATATTTGAAACAACGTGAGACGGAGAAATCTCATTCTGATATTTATCAAACTTGTATTTCATCTTTTTGCTTTTTGGAGAAGTTGGTTCGTCTGTCATTGAACAGGAATCTGCAAGACTGCGGTGAAAACTCCATAAGGTCAGAACATCATCAGCATCAACGTGAGTGGACATGGTGAAACTCAAACCCTAAGACAATGAAATGGTCTATGAAAGAATGATGGAAGGTGGATGTTAAAGGCGAATTCGAAATGGATGGAATAATGGCAGGATGGTGGCAGTAAAAAATAACGAGTTGTCTTCTTGAAACAGCAGCAAGACAAAGAGATTTTTGGCTTGGATTTGGAATTTCGTTCAAAAAGGTCAACTTTTGTGCTTTTTAAGGCATTTCGGGTTTTTATATGCCTTCAACAATTTCGGGACTTTTTGATGCTTTAGCAATTTCTGCTTTTTGCAATTTCGGGATTTTTTGGAAGTTTAACAATTTTTCAATTTTGCAATTTTCAAGAATTGTAATTTTAACTACAAATCCCGAAATTGCATTTTGGAGTTAAAAACCCGAAAGGTGAATGAAAGCTGAATATTTATTCTTGTGGAAAATGATAATGGATGTTTTGCGGTGAATGAATGAAAATGAAGGAAATGGGCATGGAAGATGGAATGAAGGCGAAATGTAATGAAAGTTTGTTGCTGAAAATGGATGGTAAAATGAAAAACGCGTTTTCAGAGTATAAGGCGAAAAATGAAAGAAACGTTTTATGGATGAAGATGTATGGAAGGATAATGAAAGGCAAATTGGATGGAATGAAGGAGAGGGCGCGTATGATTTATGAAGAAAATATAACAAATGAGGGATGCGTATTAAGTAAAGGCGGATTAAAAATGACAGGAAACGCATTGTATAAAGGTAGATAATAACATAGAAAACGCGTTTAACAACATAAAAGCAAATACTAACAAATACAAGTATTAACAAAGGTAGATAACTGTGTAAAAAGGCGTATAAAAGTTAAAGTAAAACGCGTTTTCTGTTAAAGACATTAAAATGAAAAACAAAATACATAAATGAGAATGACGTCTAACATAAAGTAAAAATAAATGACAGAAAAACGTTGAAAGAGAGATGAAGAAACGCGTAACATACCTGGAAAGAAGTTGCAAACGAAAATTAAGAAGATAAAACCCTAGGCGCGTTCAGAAATGAAAAGGGGCGATGGCTATTTACTGATAAAAGTCCGAATTTCAAGCATTAAGGTTGACGAAATCTCCATGAAATAGGGAAGTAAAAGCGAACAAGGATTCAAATAGCTCGAATCAGTATGATGTCGGAATTTTTGAAGCCTTTTGCAATGAAAAAATGTCAATAAAAACATGAATCGGGTTTTTAAGGAACCAACGCAATTTTATTTTAAACAAATTCGCACTTTTTTAAAGTTTTTACAAATGTTTAAAATAAAGTCGGACCTTTTTAATCAAACAACAATTTTGCATGAAGCAATTCGGACTTTTAAGATGACTTAACAATTTTGCTTTTTGCCAAAAATATAAAGACTTGTGAAAAATTCGGGTTTTTGAATCACTTTAGCAAATTCGGGATTTTTAGGAACTTTAGCAATTTTGCTTCCAAGTCAAAATTTCCCTTTTGCTGAGTTGCTCCAAAAACCCGAAATTGGTCAAAAAGACACTAAAAACAACTCAGAAATGGACGAAAACGGAAACAAAAGGGGGAAAAAGAGAAGCCCAAAGGTTAATAAACCTAAAACCGAGATTTGTCACTCTTTGCACCTCGTAATGCGTGCCTTAGAAAAGAAAAATCTCAAGTTTTATGAAAATTTTGATTGGTTATCTAAATTTTAAAATGAGTCAAAAATTTAGGATAACATAATGGACAGCGGGTAACTTGCCTGATTGACAGCGGAGCTACACATAATTTCATTGACGAGGGATATGTGGCGAAAAGGAGATTACAGGTGGAGGATTTTGTTGGTTTCAATGTCACGGTAGCAGATGGCTTTAAAATGAATTGCACTACCAAAGTTCCACAACTGAGCATTCAGATGGGAGATTATACCGTCACAGACGATTTCTATGTTGTTGGAATTGGGGACATTGATATAGTGTTGGGAGTTCAATGGTTGAGCTCTTTGGGACGATACAGTCAGGATTTTCAGAAGATGGAGTTAGAATTCACATCCGGAAGTAAGAATGTGGTGCTGAGAGCTTTATTAGATGGAGCTCCAAGAATAGTTTCAGCAAAACGTATGGAGGCTTTGTTTAGATATGGGGAGGTTGCTTGGGCAGCCCAATGCTTTATATCTTCTAATTCAGCCACCGGGAAAGATAGAGTTTATCCAGTGGATGTGCAAACCGTATTAGACAAGCATAGTTTGGTGTTTGGCGATCTCCCTCCTGGTAGACCACCGGATCGTGGTTTCGAGCATGTGATAGAATTGGAAAAAGGTGCCAAGCCCGTGATTACCACACCTTATTGGCACCCAAAGCACTTCAAAGATGAAATTGAGAAAACAATCAAAGAGTTGCTTGATATGGGGCACATCAGGCCTAGCTCCAGCCCATTTGCTTCATCAGTGGTGCTTGTGAAGAAAAAGGATGGAACAATGCGTATGTGCATCGATTATCGTGCACTGAACAAAAAGACAATTAAGAATAGATACTCCATACCGAGAATTGATGAGTTGTTGGATGAACTGCATGGAGCAGTCTATTTTTCTAAAATTGATCTACGTTCGGGATATCACCAGATTCGGGTCTGTGATGAGGATATACATAAGATTGCATTCAGATGCCATTACGGTCACTATGAATTCTTGGTAATGCCTTTCGGTTTGACGAATGCTCCTGCAACTTTCCAGTCTTTTCTGAATCATGCTTTTAGGAAACAGTTACGGAAATCAGTATTGGTATTTTTTGATGATATTTTAATCTACAGTAAGACTTGGGAGGAGCACCTTTAGCATTTAGATGAGGTCCTAGGCATTATGAAGGCCCAGTCATTGTTTGCAAAGGCATCTAAATGTGAATTTGGGATGACAAAAATATTATATTTGGGGCATGTCATTGGCGCTGGTGGTGTGAAGGTTCATCAGGAGAAGATACAAGCAATATTGGATTGGCCACCTCCGAAGAATATTTCTGATCTGCGTGGTTTCCTTGGTTTATGTAATTATTACAGGAGGTTTGTTAAGGGGTTTTCTCAGTTAGCTGCATCCCTTACAGATCTCACGAAAAAAGGGGCTTTCAAATAGTTAGATAAGGCACAGATTACTTTTGATCAGCTTAAGCAGGTGATGAGCTCTTGTCCGGTTTTGGCTCTTCCGGATTTCTCTCAACCATTTGTATTCGAGTGCGATGCATCAGGTGAGGGAATAGGTGCAGTACTCATGCAAAATAGATATCCTATAGCATTCGAGAGTCGGAAGTTGAGAGACATGGAGCGGCTTTACTCTACTTATGACAAGGAGATGCTTGCTATTATACACGCTTTAACAAAGTTCAGACAATATCTTGTTCGAGGGAAATTTGTGGTAAAAACAGACCACAATAGCTTGAAATACTTCCTTGAGCAGAAAGATTTGAATGAGCGTCAACAGAAGTGGGTAAGGAATTGGAGATCTCATTTGTTGGTAGAATATTCTAAGAATGCCTTTGCGTGTGATATTATAGATGGGAATTTATAGGATGGTAGATATCAGGTGATTGATGATTTGATTTTTTACAAGAACAGGATATTTTTGGTGCCAGAATCTAAAATGAAAAGTAAGATCTTGCAGGCTATACATGACACCCCTTTGGCAGGACATCCAGGTTTCTTCAAAACATATAGACAAGTTCGGGAGAGATTCTCTTGGAAGGGTCTCAAAGGTGATGTCTTGCAGTATGTTAGGGAGTGTTTGACTTGTCAGCAGAACAAGTCTGAGCATACATCACCCACAGGTTTATTGCAGTCTTTACCCATTCCTGATCAAAAATGGGAAAGCATATCAATGGATTTTATCACAGGTTTGCCGCGAGTTCAGAACAAAGATTGTATCTATGTTGTCGTTGACAGGTTAACAAAATATGCACATTTCTTTGCCATCCCCACTGAGTCCAAGGCACCTCAAATAGCAGAGTTATTCTTTAGAGAGATATTCCAATTACATGGACTTCCAAGGAATATTGTTAGTGATTGGGACAGCAGGTTCCTCAGCATATTTTGGCAGGAATTGTTCAGGTTGTCAGGGGCTGAACTCTCTCCTAGTACGAGTTACCATCCTCAATCCGATGGGCAGACTGAAATTGTCAACACGTGGATTGAAGGATACTTGCGCAATTATGTATCAGGACAACAAAAAGCATGGGTTCGTTGGCTACATTTGGGCGAACATTGTTACAATACACCATACCACATGTCAAGTGGTATGTCCCCTTTTACGGCTCTATATGGATATGATGCTATGTCTTTCATAGATTTAGCATTTGATGATAGTAGAGCACCCAAGGCAAAGGAATGGATGCAGGATAACCAAGACATTCTCAGGGAGCTCAAGGAAAATCTACTTCGAGCTCAGAATCAGCAAAAGCTTTACGCTGATAAGCACAGGACTGAGAGGGTGTTTGAAGTTGGTGATATGGTATTGTTGCGACTTCAGCCATACAAGCAATCGACATTGAAATGAAGTGGTGTGGAAAAGCTCAAACCACGGTTTTACGGACCATATCAGATCAAAAGGAGGGTTGGTGAAGTCGCGTATGAGTTGGAGCTGCCTAAAGGAAGCAAAATCCACAATGTATTTCATGTCTCATGCCTTAAAAAGGCTGTTGGGCACCATACTACTCCATCTCTTGAGCTTCCTCCATTGGATGAGGAAGGAAAGGTCATTTTAGTGCCCGAATCTATTCTAGATGTGCGCAAACGGAAGCTGCGAAGCAGAACAATCAAAGAATTTTTAATTAAATGGAAGGATCTTCCTGTTGAGGACGCCACATGGGAGGGAGAGCAGATATCGCAACATCCAGGTCTGCAATTGCTCGAGGACAAGCAATGCCGAGCAGGGGGGACTGTGATGTCCCCGTCCCTTTTGAAGCACTAAATGCGAATTGTGAATTAATTGATTAAATATCCAATTAGTCTTGTTACTTATTTAAATATATATGACTTTTGGAATATTTAATTAATTAATGTTTTGGGACTTTATAAAAAAGTTATTAATAAATATTTGCTTCATTTTATAAAGTCTTGTTTAAAATAAATCCGTTATTTCAACGGAAGGTGGCGAAGTTTATTTTGGTGATCGGGGGCATTTCTCTATGGATGTCTGAGAATCGAATGTTTGAATGTTTTTGGATTATGAGAACGGAAACTCTCAGTGATCTTCACCATGTTTGGACGTAGCCCCAAAATGGTTTTATCTGGCACTAGTGGTGACGGAAAACTTCAGGGGAGCTCAAGTCAGATTTAAATCTTATCCTCATTTCTTAGCTCGGCGGCACCCCAGCTCTCCAACAAAGGCGACGGAATTACAGTGGCAATGTACATAAGTATTAGCGGAACTCCTTTTGACAATCAAGGGCCGAAATGAAACAAGCTTGAGGTTATATCCAGAGGGCATCAACTTGGGCGTATTTTGCTCAATCGAATGTCATTACCGTGGGTTCTATTGAAATGGCGAATGAGAAAAGATCTTAATCTCCTCATCTGACGACCAAACTTGTACGTCAAATTTAAAACTTTCAATTTCAACCACAATAAATATAACAATGCCATGATGATAAAATTTTTCCTTTTAAATACATAAACATGATATATCAATTTGCAACTTTTAACTATTTCATTTCAAAAGAAATTATAAAGTACAGAAGAATGATATACATACATAGCCCGAAGGCTTTTGGCACCTATAGAAGTAAGAAGGTCTAGGAGTCCGTCCTGTCAAGTCTTGGATCATCGGTCGATTGTTGAGGAGGAGAAACATCACTCAGGTGTTTTTCGACCAACCACGGGCTTATAATGCAGTCCCCCGCACGATCATCTTACAATGAACGACCCTCCCTTCGAAGAAGAGATTGGTGGGGTATGCTTTAACGACTACCAACTGAGCATAATGTTGTGATCCTACATAGCTAGATTCTGTGCATTCGGAAACTCTCGAACTAGGATGTATATTGGGATCACGGTGAACTGACAGTGTAGTACTACAACTAAATGGTTCCTTACACTACTTTGGCCAAAGTGTTTACATTCAATGAAGAACGTAGGTCATTTGTCACGTACACTAGCCAGGTTCAACTTGACTTGAGGCTATCTTACTCTACGCGTAGGTTGGTATATCGGGGTAGTTCGTACCCTAGACTTCCTACAACAAACTAACTGCTAGAATGGAGATCATTTTAACAAGTACCTACAACTATCTCCCTTACATTGGATACTCTCATCCTAGGAGCTTCATTAACTTGACTAAGTTAACTTATAACTAGTTGTAACCTGTAACTTATTAAAAGCCCTCAATCCAATTCCTAGTATTAAATAGCTATGTACAAGCATACACTCCATATACGGAGTCAATACAATTAATGCAATTTTCTCTTCAATGCCTAGTGTCTTTCGTACACAAATGAACGCAAAACTAATAGAAAAGAACAGGCAAAAACCTTCTTATTTCACAAATTATCTTTTTGCAAATAATCTTATAGATATTCATTCCTAATTACATCAACCTTCACTCTATTCTTTTCATTCAAAGGATATGAAACAGACTTATTTCTGAATACAAGAACAGCAGAAAGCATGAAAAAGAAAAGAGTTAACATGCCTGACAAGAGCTTTCCTCAGATGTTTGAATAAGAGAATGCTTCTCCTCTAGCCTACCACCAAAGGACTTCCAGCTGGCTCTGTTAGCGAACTCTTAACTCAACTGTTGATAGTTTCAAACTGCTATTCTCAGAAACAAAGAATGCTCTTTCAACACAAACAAAGCCACCCTTAGCGGACTAAGACTCCCTCAACAGAGTAGTGATTACTCTCGATGTTACTCTCAATTTGATAATTGCTTTCCTCAATGAAGCAGTTCTCCTTGTGAATGAACTTGTAAACAAACTTGATTTATGTAATTTAGAATTGTATTAGAATGCGACATTCTTAGGAGCTTTATAAAGTGTTAATTAAAATTTAATGATTCCCCTTTTCAAGTCTATCTTAGCAGGGGTTTTGGAATGTTTCAAAGAATGTGTCACCCTATAGAGAAGATTTCGACTTCCATTAGCTGACAACAATGGGGTAAATTTATTTTGCACATGACCAGTTCATAAAATCGCGACACCTTCTGGTATTGGCGCAATTCAACAGGTAGGGATAAGTGACGGTTTAATGCAAGACTATATCCCAGGTCAGATGGCGTCCACATCTCCATTTCCTGGTTGCAAACGGCTTCCTTTTAGCCGCGTTCTGTTTCTCTGTAATAGTTGCGCGATTCTTCCTACGCCATTTCCATTTCATTCGCCATTTTCATTTTTTTATGGGTATGAACTCTTAACATTGTATTTTATTTTCCTCTTCATAATTTCGATGTAGTTCCAAAAGAAATATTCATCTTTGAGAAAAATGTCATGTTTCAAATTCCTGGTTTAATTTCATCTCTTAATGAATATTTAAAAAAATGTTTATTTAAACTTCTTTTGATTTTAAATTCTATTTTATAAAATATATCTATATATATTTTATTATATTAATATATATATATATAATATAGTTTTTAATTTACATTATATATTAATGTATAATTATTTAAATTTAATAATTTAAATAATCTCGTATACATATTTATATTTTGTAAAGACTATAATATATACATACTTAATATAATATTAAATATATAAATATATTTACCTTTACATATACATTTTATGAAATATTCCAAGCCAAATTTTTTCAACTTTTTCAATTGCAAGTTACAAACAATACGCACCCGTTAAGGTTAGCTCTAAACCAAAACGATGCTGAAACAACTCTAACCAAAATGTACACCAGGATCCCGATGTGGGCAAGGTGTGAGCATTGGTCAGAGGATCTGAATTGAAATGCTTATGCGAAAACTCTAACCAAGAATGTGCCCGCGAAGGACGATCATATGGTCAGAGGATCCCTATCACTAATAAGCTGAAATAACTCGACGTCAAGAATGTGCTTTCCAAACCGAGATGGAATGGGAGCTACCATATGACGGAGATGCTAAGAATTACAATGCGGTTAAAGGAAATAAGCTAGAATGCAGAAAGTAACTCGACACCCAGAATGTGCTTTCTAACCCGGAATGGGAAAGGAGCTACCATAGGGCGGAGGAGTAAGATATTACAAGGCAATTACAAAATGTAAAGATGAGCATTACAAATCAGATAATTAAGCAAGATTAAGAACTACTGCCAGTACTACTGTCAGCTTACAATATGATAGAGAATTCGCCTGCCAAGAGCATAGAGTTAGAACAATTCAACGAGCATTTAGATATAGAATTCTCCTTGCTTAATGGAAATACCAAACTGATTTCTTCTTTCAAAAACCAGATTTAAGATTTTGATCAAATCAGATCTGCACTTTTAAATGCAAAACCAGCAACCCTAAAATCCACTAAAATGCTCACAACTCACTCAATACTTGTCAGAATGACATGAGACTTGATGCAAACGAATGCTAGGATGATGACAATGAAGACTAGACAAAGCAACAGCTGACAAATTGCAGTATTTTTTTTTCTAAACACTTGCCAGGTGGAACAGAATGGTACAGCCTCTAGAAATGTTCTACCAACAAGATAAAATCAGATTCTTCATTATAAATCACCAAAATTTGCACAAATGGGCGCCTAGGGCATAGAAATGGTTCTAACCAATACCCAGAACGAATATATTTTTATTTTTTGACTTATGAGCAAATACAACATGCAGCTATACTAAATCAGCAACTCCAGAACTTCATTAACATGCTAGAAATTGAACTACAAATGCAAAATAACTACTACAATGCAAAAATCTCACTACGAAATCCACTCAACTACAAACTAACTCTCCACTAGTTGCTATCTTTCAAGCAAGAAGTCAAGCCAAGGCTAGGAGGCATTCATTCCTCGAAGCAATCCCAATACCATTTCGGCAGCATAACATTACTCAAGTCATAAGATGATAAAATGAAGAGAGAAGGCCTTCTTTTATAGACTTAGTAGTGAATCTCTAGATGCTTCTAGAAAGTGTGCCCTTTTTCCAATTTGAATTTGACTTCATTTTCCCTCCAAGAGTGGCGTCCCTTTTTAAGAGCAAAAATAAATCTTTTAATTAAATAATATCTCCCTCAAAATTGGCGTCCAAATCCTCTGGCTAAAATTTGGCCTTTAGAAATATTAAAATATTTCCTCCTAAATGTGAAAATGCCAGCTAATGTCCCCTTTTTAGAACCAATAATATTAATTCTGTGATGCTAGAACAAGGGAATTATAGTATTTAAATTATAACATTATAATATAAAATATCTTATATCATGTGGAAATGCATGGGAAATGGAATTCAACCATACAGGCCGAACTGTTTGCCATGAGTGAACCTCTTGTGATTAGGGTCAACAAGTCAAGTACTAAAATGGGAATTTACTAAAATGGTAAATCCATTGATTGCTGAGAATCTGGGAACCAGAACCCACCATTAAGAGCTCTCAAAGAGCCTCTAGAAAGAATCCATAATCCAAAGTCAACAGATTTAAATCCCAGGACTAGCAAAGGCGAAGACATCCTCTAAAGAGTTTGGAAACCACGATTGAGCTTCTACTAGGCAAACTGGAAGCTCATAGGGGATAGGCCATCAATCTTGAGAGAAAGGTGTAGTCTAAAAGAATGGGGACATTACATTTTAATTTATATATACGTATACTGCGAACCACTCAGCATAATTTCACTATACGTACTCATGTATATGTATATATATGTGTATATGTAAATTCCGAGGTAATATCATCATAATATATATTCATTTTCTCATATATACAACAGGTTAGTTGTGGGTATGTATACATGTATATTTACTTGTATATCTCCTTTATTTATATGTATTCATAAATACATTTATATCGATGCACATGTATGGCATATCCGTCTGCTCTCATACGTTGTATCGACATGAATATACTTATGGACACTTGTACATTCCGTATTTATATGTATATATACATATACACATGCCCACCTCCAACTAGAAACATTATCCCACATATGGTTATACTGGCAAGCATCACTTATTCACACATTCAGAAGTAGAAACGACTCCTAATGATACTAAACAAGCCCTCACGGACCCAAAACTTACACTTAAACTCAAGCAAATGACAGCTTACTCAGGTCTATAGGTGTGTGTGTATTACCCAATTGTAATTTCCGTTCTTTGTTGCAAACAAGTTCCTCCCAGGTGATGGCCTATCCCTCTGCTGGAATTTCAAACACATTTCTTGCATCATGACTGCGACAGCGGGGAGTCATGTCTCAAAACAAATGTATATACTCAAAACATCATAAAAAGTTAGAACAATGTTATTCCATAACCTTAATACAGCATTCGTGTTCAAAATTACATCAATAGGAGTATCAGATAATGAGACAATCATTAGGACACATTCAGTTGATCACAAGAACAATTTTTTTTATTCATCAGAAAGATTCAAACATTTACAATGTACTTCCTATGCAGTAGTAACTATACAATCGGGGTGTAACATGCTCCCCCCCTTATGATTCATCGTCCCTGATGAATAAGGTATTATTTAAAGCATAAAAACAAACACATCACTAATTTATTCATCATTCTTGAATGCTTCAAGAATGTTAGGAAATTTCCGTTGGATCTCCTCATAGTCTTCCTAGATGTGGGAGTGCTGGCGTATTGGTCCCCTTGGACTTTGCATTGGGGGCTTCTCTGTTAGTAAAGCGTAACTAGGACCTCAAGCTCATTTAGCAGACTCAGTGATTTTCTCCCAGGGATCCTTCCACCTTAAAGCACCCCAAATCAATAGCACTTGGTTATCTTTGGTATATATACTTCTTAAGGTGGAATGGGATGGAGACATTATACATTCAGACAGGCAGTGGTAATGTGATTGATGGGGCTACTAGGTTTACTTCTTCCTAGAACCTCAAAGGGTCCAACATATATCATTAGACTAATTTGGAAGACTTTCAAATTTGATGGAACTATGGGTTCAACTCTCAACAAAACTTTATCACCTATATGGCCAAGGGCTAGGTACTCTCTTTCCTTCATTTATATCTTTTTGTCGGCTGTTAGCTTCGGCTAACGTTTGCTTTATAATCTTTACTTGCTCTTCCATTTCTGCCAACATTTCAGGTCCAAGACTTACTCGATCCTCAAGTTTATCCCAACTTATCGGAGTCCAACACTTTCGACCATATAAGGCTTCAAACGAAGCCATTTTAATTGCAGAATGGTATGAATTATTATAGGCAAATTCGACTAAAGGTAAATAGTCTTCCCACTTATATTGCTGATCCATGCAATATTCTCGAAGTAGGTCTTCTAAAACTTGATTTACTCTTTCAGTTTGCCCATCTGTTTCCGGATGATATGCTAAGCTAATATTCAGCTAAGTTCCGAGTGCAGAAAATAAGGTTTGCCAAAACCTAGAAGTGATTCTTGCATCCCTATCAGATATGATCTTTTCAGGTATCCCATGCAATCTGAATACTTCTTGCACAAATTTCCTTGCAATAATTGGTGCTCCATCAGTCAGATTTCCAAGTATAAAGTGAGCTACTTTTGTCAGTCTATCAACCACCACTAGTATGGTATTGTGCTTATTTCTTGACATAGGTAATCCTTGCACAAAATCCGTACTTATCACTTGCCACTTCCACTATGGAATATCATGTGGGTATAGCAAGCTTGCTGGGTGATGATGCTCAGCTTTTACTCTCTGACATTCTAGGCATTTTGCAACATAATTAGCAGCATCTCCCTTCATTCCTTTCCAGAAATATAATGGCTTTACATCGGCCATCATTTTTGTTACTCCTGGATGACCAGAATATGGAGCCTTATGCACTTCTTTCCACACCAAATTTCTTAAGTTGCTTATGTTAGGTACATACATCCTTCCTTTGTACCTAATCATCCCACTTGGTTCAAATTTGACCATCCTGTATCTTGGGGTTTTCTTGGAGTGCCTCCACTGATAGTCATCCTCTACATTTTCTGGAGCCCTTGGTCTTTAAAATCGGTCAGATTACCTGACAATAGAAGCTATGTGATCATGGAGCTTAGCCATGCTGTGAGTTTTCACTTTCCCCTTAGTGTAGGCGATCTTAAGTGTGTAATCCATGATCAGCTTCAACCATCTTCTACATGCTTATTTTAAGATTTGAGTTTGGGTAAAAGGTACTAAACAATATGATGGTTCTTAGCTCAAGGAGTTTAAACAAATAGTGTCTCCACATTATAAGTACATGACAATGAGCACCAACTCTAAATCTATGAAGCATAGTTCATCTCTTATGGTTTTAACTTCCTTGACTCATGCAATCCCTTGATTATCCTTGCATAGGAGTACTCCCTCAGAAGTCCTCCTCATGAGGTGATGTGTGAAACTCAGCACTAGGATCACGGCACTTTGAGTTGAATAGCAGTGAGTTAATTTCTTCTTAGGTAGATTGAAATACGCTTTTGACATTTCTCATTCAGATCAAACCTTTTTCCCTTTTCCTGTAAAGAGTTATGGGAAAAGCAATTTTGAAAAGTTTTCTACAAACTTCCTATAATAACCTGCCAAACCCATAAAACTTCACTTCAGATAGATTTTTGGGTATAGGCCATTGAGTTATTGCTGTGATCTTAGTTGGATCTACTTCAATTCCCTCAGCTGAAATTACATAACCCAAGTAATGCACTTTTTGTTGGAAGAAGGTACACTTGGATAGCTTTTCGTACAACTTATGCTCACGCAAATGTTGTAGAACCATTCCTAAGTGCCTATTGTGTTCTTCTTCGTTTCTAGAATAGATTAAAATGTAAATTAGAAACACCAACATAAACTTGTCAATTAGTCTCTTAATACATATTCATAGGTTCCATAAATGTGCAGGGGTGTTGTCAAACAAATGTATTGAATTCATGGTGTCCTCTAGAGTTCTAAAAGTTTTTAAAAGAATGTATCTTCATCTTTAATCCTAAAGGCTGGTGATATCAGGACCTTAGATCAATCTTTTGAAAATCGGCTGCTCCTCTTATACATTCGAGCAGGATCTATCAAATTGGTGAGTGGATACTTGTTCTTTATCGTAGCTTTGTTAAGCATACGATAGTCAATGCAAAGCCGCATTGTTCCATCCTTCTTTTTGACGAAGATTACAGGTGCTCCCCAGGGTGAAACACTTGGTCTTACCAGTCCTTTTGTCAGCAACTCATCCAACTGTGCCTTGAGTTCTGCAAGTTCTATAGTAATCATTCTATAAGGTACCTTGGATACAAGCTCCGATCCAGGAATTATATCAATAGAAAAATCAAAGACTCTCTTTGGGGGTAGACCTGGTAATTCCTCAGGAAATATATCAGCAAATTCCCTTAAAACTGGGTATTTCTCCATATCTGAGATTCTTGATTCATCAATCTCTCCATCTTCTATCTCTTGTGTACTTTCATTATCAGGATCACCTAACTCTTCAATCTTTACTGCAAAGAGTTTGCATCCTTTCTTTTTGGCTCTTAGCAGTTGCATTGCTGAGATTTGTCTAACTTTAACCTCCTTAGGTATTCCTTACGCCTCCTTGAATTTATTAGTCATCCCCAAACATTTAACTATCATAGATTGACAGGTCAACTATGGCTATGTCTCCACAACAATTATCTGGATCGATATCTCAAAAGGTTGACAGTAGTGAGAACTTCGGTGAATTCTAAGTTGACCTCAAAGGATGATCCACCTTTGCTCTTGTACTTTTTGCATACTCTACATTCCATGATGTAGCTATGTGCCCGACCTTTCTAGACAATTTTTTTGCTATACTAGGAGAAATAAAACTTTCAGTTGCACCAGTATCAATAAGAACTGAGATAGGTAAGCCAAATAATTTACCTGTAGTTTCGATGGGCGTTATTTGATAGTCTGCTTGCCTATCATCAACTGTTGCATGGATTCTTTGCTGGAACATAGCCTTTTGTGAAGGCAGAGAATTCCCAGAAGCTTTGTTTGGACAATCCCTAGCGTAATGATCTTCTTTGCATATGAAACATCCTGTAGGTAGTCCTTTTCTTCTGGATATCTCTCCGGATTTATTGTTTCCTTCATTGGGCTTGCTAGAGTTTCCATTACTATAGTTGCTTCTCTTTTGATCTTTCCGGAAATCTTTCCTGCCGAAACGAGATCTCTTTCCTTTTGATCTGGCAGCATCACGAACAGGTTGATCCTTCTTTGGAATTGGCTTAGTAGTAACCTCACTGTCCTTCTTTTGTTCCTTTTTCTCTTGGCGATGAGAATCAGCTTTGAGCTTCTGCTCCTACTTTATGGATTTCTCATAAACTAAATCCATGGTAGTTGGACCATGCATGTCCACCTCACCACCAATTTTTTCGTTCAGTCCAAGTATGAACTTCCTCATACGAAATTGTTCATCCTTATGGTAAATTGGAACATACAGAAGGAGTCTAGTGAACTTCTCCCAATATTCGTGGACTGACATAGTCCCTTGTTTTAACTCTTGAAAATCAGAGAGTTTTTGGTCATAGAAGAGTTGAGGCAACCACCGTTTACGGAAGATTTCAACAAATTCTCGCCATGTCAACTTCCAAGAACTTATATCCAGTTCCAATTTCTTGTTCATCCACCAATTTGAGGCTTCTCCTGCTACTTGGTATGCTGCCCATGTTGCGTTTGTTACTTTGTCATAATTTCTTATTTCAAAATATTTTTCCATTTGGACAAGCTAGATTTTAGTTTCATCACCTCCCATAGTACTGTCAAATTTAGGCGGTATTATCTTTTTTCATGTCTCATGATAGCTCAGTAGAAATTATCTTTCTATTTCTCTCAGCGGAGTTGGTTGGTGATTTTTCCCTCTCATGGTTGTGATTTTCATCATGTCCATGAGATGAATTTTCAGCTTTTGTGTTGTCTATATTTATTTCTTTTGCTAGCTTGTCCTTTTCTCTTTCATTCTCTATATTAGACAACCTTGCTAGAATCAAGTCTAAAGTCACTTGGACTCCAGTGTCTTTTTTTTCTTCATCCTTGCTTGTACTGGGTCTATTGCGCATCCTTTCGTAAGTTCTCGCCATGGTTTTATAGTTGTATTATACCTGGTATCTTATCTAAGTTAGACTCTTTAACCTTATGATAAACGAAAACATGAAAGCTTTCATAGATATAAACACAAGATTTACCAAGCAAGTTTATGAATTATACACAATTTTCAACAAATACAAAATTTTATTCATTCAATAGGATTTTCATCATCCATCGGTTACATAGAGTGACTATTAAGATAGTCAAGAGGACAGTATCCTTCAGATTCACTCTTAGATACATAACGAAGTGGGGTATATCCTACAGACTGAGAGTATTGTTGAAACCTATCTTTTTCTTCATCTCTCATATGCTCTTCTCTATCCCAAAAGGGATGATACCCTTTGGATTTATTTTCGGATACATAGTTGAGAGTATTGTTAATATGGTTTTCATCAACAACAGGGTCCGTCATTTGCTATTGAGGACAATTCTCAACTAGTGGAGTCCTTGGTGTGTATCCCACTGACTCATCACTCAAAGAAATGGTTATGACCTCGGCCAACGAAAGAACTCTAGGATCCCATAAAATGAATCCTGGAATTGTGATTTCCTTGGAAGGCATGTCCCTGGATAGTGGCAAAGAATCTAATTTTCCTAGAGAAGTGTTGGGTAAAAGGCTGAATGCAACTTCCATTTTCAATCTACTCTTTACTTCATTGATTCGGGAGAGAGCATGACTAACAGTTTATGTGTCACTTAACCAAATGGCATTCTCATGATTGGTTCCTTGGATGCTTCTAGTAATGGCCTCATTTTCCTTCTTGGCTTTCAGGTATCATTTGTTACCAATTATAGTCTTCTTGCCTATTAATCAAACACGTACCATCCTGTCACAAGAATTTTCACAACGAACTGAATAATGTTAAGATTAAGAGAATTGGGTGAGCTCAAAGGTTCCTAGTGTTAAACCGTGCTTTCTGATACCACGTAATGACGACAAACTTATGCATGGAATTAAAACTTTTCAAATTTCTTAATGATAAAACAATGCCATAATGATAAAATTTTTCCTTTTAAATGCATAAACATGATATATCAATTTGCAACTTTTAACTATTTCATTCAAAATTACAAAGTCTGGAAGAATGGTCATACATACATGGCAAGGCTTTTAACAATAGAGTAAGAAGATCCGAGTCAGATCTGTCAAGTCTTGGATCCATCCGATGGTGGTTGAGGAGGAGAAACATCACTTTCGGGTGTTTCCACCAATACCGGACTTATAATGTGGTCCCCTGCACGATCATTTTACAATGAACAACCCTGCCTTCGAAGAAGAGATTGGTGGGGTATCCTTTAACGACTACCAACTGAGCATAATGTTGTGATCCTACAGAGCTAGATTCTATGCAATCGGCAACTCTCGAATTAGGATGTATTTCGGGATCACGGTGAACTGACAGTGTAGTACTACAACTAAATGGTTCCTTACACTACTTTGGCCAAAGTGTTTACATTCAATGAAGAACGTAGGTCATTTGTCACGTACACTAGCCAGGTTCAACTTGACTTGAGGCTATCTTACTCTACGCGTAGTTTGGTCTATCGGGGTAGTCCGTACCCTAGACTTCCTACAACAAACTAACTACTAGAATGGAGGTCATTATAACAAGTACCTACAACTATCTCCCTTATACTGGACATTCTCATCCTAGGAGCTTTATTAACTTGACTAAGTTAACTTATAACTAGTTGTAACCTGTAACTTATTAAATGCCCTCTAACCATACCTAGTATTAAATAGCTATGCACAAGCATACATTCCATATACGGAGTCAATACAATTAATGCAATTTTCTCTTCAATGCCTAGTGTATTCCGTACACTAATGAACGCAAAACTAATAGTAGAGAACATGCAAAAACCTTCTTATTTCACAAATTATCTCTTTGCAAATAATCATTTATCTTATAGATATTCATTCCTAATTACATCAACCTTCACTCTCTATTCTTTTCATTCAAAGGATATGAAACAGACTTATTTCTGAATACAAGAACAGTGGAAAGCATGAAAAAGAAAAGAGATAACATGCCTGACAAGAGCTTTCCTCATATGTTTGAAATAAGAAAATGCTTCTCCTCTAGCCTACCACCAAAGGGCTTCCAGCTGGCTCTGTTAGCGAACTCTTAACTCAGCTGTTGGTAGTTTCAAACTGCTATTCTCAGATACAAAGAATGCTCTTTCAACACAAACAAAATACACCCTTAGCAGACTAAAGACTCCCTCAACAAATTGTGATTACTCTGATATTGCTCTCAATTTGATAATTGCTTTCTCAACAGAAATAGTTCTCACTCATGAATGAACAGAAACGAACTTCTGATTTCTAATTTCGTGTGTTAAGAATGAGCATTTGCAGGCTTTATATAGTGTTAGTAAATTTAACCAATTCCCCTTTTCAAGGCGTCTATGCTGCCAACGGGGTTTGGAATGTTTCAAAGGAGAAATGTGTCGCCCTATAGAGAAGATTTGGACTTCCATTTGCTGACAGCAATGAGGTAATTTTATTTCGCACATGACCAGTTCATAAAATCGCGACACCTTCTGGTATTGGCGCGATTCAACAGGTAGGGATAAGTGAGGGTTTAATGCAAGACTATACCCCAGGTCAGATGGCGTCCACATCTCCATTTCCTGGTTGCAAACGGCTTCCTTTTAGCCGTGTTTTGTTTCTCTGTCATAGTTGCGTGATTCTTCCTGCGCCATTTCCATTTCATTCGCCATTTTCTTTTTTTTACGGGTATGAACTCTTAACATTGTATTTTATTTTCCTCTTCATAATTTTGATATAGTTCCAAAAGAAATATTCATCTTTGAGAAAAATGTCATGTTTCAAATTCGTGGTTTAATTTCAAATCTTAATGAATATTTAAAAAAATGTTTATTTAAACTTCATTTGATTTTAAATTCTATTTTGTAAAATATATCTATATATATTTTATTATATTATATATAATATAGTTTTTAATTTACATTATATATTTATGTATAATTATTTAAATTTAATAATTTAAATAATCTCGTATACGTATTTATATTTTGTAAAGACTATAATATATACATACTTAATATAATATTAAATATATAAATATATTTACCTTTACATATACATTTTAATTTATATATCCGTATACTGCGAACCAGTCAGCATAATTTCACTATACGTACTCATGTATATGTATATATACGTGTATATGTAAATTCCGAGGTAGTATCATCATAATATATATTCATTTTCTCATATATACAACAGGTTAGTTGTGGGTATGTATACATGTATATTTACTTGTATATCTCCTTTATGTATATGTATTCATAAATACATTTATATTGATGCACACGTATGGCATATCTGTCTGCTCTCATACGTTGTATCGACTTGAATATACTTATGGACACTTGTACATTCCGTATTTATATGTATATATACATAGAACACATGCCCACCTCCAACAAGAAACGTTATCCCACATATGGTTATACTGGCAAGCATCACTTATTCACACATTCAGAAGTAGAAACGACTTCTAATGATACTGAACAAGCCTATTGATGACTTACCCTTAACTCAACAAATGACTTAGCTTACTCAGTCTATAGTATGTGTGTGTATGCCCAATTGGTACTCGTTACTGTTTACCCGACCAAGTTCCTCCCTGAGTGATATTTCTCCTCTGCCTGGAGGTACAAACCTATTTCCTGCACATCATGACACGACAACGGGAGTCATATGCTCAAAACAGGGCAGTATTTATAAAACATCATAAAAAGTTAGAACAACATTATTCCATAACTTATATGCTACATTCATTCAAGAATTACATCAATAGAAGTATCAGACAAATGAGACAATCAGTAAGACACATTCAATTGATAACAAGAACAATCTGTTTTATTCATCTGAAAAATTCAAACATTACAATGTACTTCCGATGCAGTAGTAACTATACAATCGGGGTGTAACACCTCATCACTGGACGCACCCCTCTCTTCCGGCAGCAGGATAAGCAACTTCCGTTTATTCTCTAAGACCCGATATCGGGCATTTCAGAGCACCAACTTTACACAGGTGAGTTTAATATTCCAACTCTGAAGTTGTGCCCTGTAGACGCATATGTGACTTGCTTAGAAATAAATATGATTATCATGTCAAAAGTGTGGAAAAGTATATTCTGGCTGTATCGACTAGCTTACAATATAAATTGTTTCTTATAATACGTGTTTAGTCAGTGTTGAAGATCGGATTCTTTTGGCTGATATCACTAATTTGGTAAAGTCTACTGGCAATTAGTATAGTCTTCTGGAACTATTGCTTTGAAAATATTGAATAACATATTGGAATCATAACTCTGCTCTACATATTGCTGTTCTGGACTGAATTTCATTCCTTAGATTCATTTAGCATTTCCATATTAGCATTTGTTATCAGTCAAAGGTCCCTGCAAACAGCGAACTACCACAATTGATAATTGAAATCTGGAAAGGATCATTACAGCATTGAGGATGGATAGAAGATCATCACGGAGAATTGGAATTGAATTATTTTTTTTTACATTTGGAAGATTGAGAATGCAAAATATCAGGAATTCCTTAACCGTGGAAGGACGAAACCCCTGAGGTGGTGTTTAACTATACTTTTGAGTGTCATTCGTAAACAGAGCATGAGAGAATCGAGTTAGCTGATGCCAAAAGCTTATTGGATTTATTTGCTATTTATCTCTGTAGGCGTACACACATTTGCTATCTCCAACACAGAGTGATATTGCTCACAAATATTGTGTGGCATTTCTAAAGGGATATGTCTATACAGAGCCTCCCAAATGTTGACATGAACGGATAGAGATCATTGACATTGCTCACGTCACTCCGATACCGGAATTACTACCTCATCGAACATTATTCGCATGGGAGCATTTGCTTATATGTTCTGGAAATAATAATCATTGCTTTGCTATATTCCTGAGTTGTGAATCTGCATATTTATTAATTCGGGTGGCCGCTTCTATTTGTTGAGATTATTTGTTGAGGAGGGTCGTAGATTATTGTTATTGCACTAATCGCCTATCATCATTGGCAACGATTCCCAGCCGTTGATATTTGAGGTGTGTTGTGGTGTGCGGTTGGCATATCCATGTTGTTTGTTGTGTTGCGCAACCATACTTGACACGTAAACCGAGTGGAGTGTTTAGACGAAAGAAGAAAGTCGACCAAATTGACCTGTCTGGTGCTTTTTGGATGCTGGCTTCACATCATAGTGCAATTGATAAGTATCGGGCCTTCTATATTCCTCAAAGTAGCGAGTATTTGTTAAATGGAAGCCATGTTATCGGGTATGTTCACTATGAACAATTACTATCTCCATTTGTGCATTATAAGTTGCTTATGTGGAATCTAATGTATGAGAATGTTCTCTGTTAATCTAGAATTCATTTTAATGGTTTGAGCACTATATAATAAACTGTCTGGTTGTTTTTAACTCCCTCATTGAATGAGTTGAACTACTATTATTCATACATTCTATGGAGTTTTTGACACCAACTGTGTAAGACATCTGTATCATTGTCTACTTGTATCAATTAGATTGCTTATGATAGTCTTAAATTGGTTGAAGTCTAAGTTTTTGGCCAGTTCTGTGCAATGTCTAAAATCACTCTCCAGTAAGTTTGTTATCTTCTGTGTTTGTTCCTTATATGATGGCTACTGTGTAAGTACTGCATCTTCCTATAGTGAATGGTAGACAAAAGATTTATATACCTGCATATCAATATTGAATCTGAGTTTAAATATATATATTTACAATATAAATTGTTTGGAGATACATTCCAAAGGGTATATTGAAGTTTTAGAAGAGGCAAATCATTTCAGTCAGTATCCAAAGATCTTTTGCTCAAATAGTTTGACACAGAACATTGTGAAACGTGGGGAAATCGATAATAATCTTGATCCACTGGGTCGGGGTTATTACATCAGAGTTGGTGTTTCTACTAGCCTATGATTTTAATGAGTGACAGAGAGAAAAGGCACTGTAACAGAGAGATTATGAAACACTGGTAGCCTAGTCAGGTTCCAAAAGGGGAAACTGCTTTTGGTATTTTGGGAATACACCAGAGATCTCCTTCAGGCAATGGTACTGACTCCTCTACAAGAGGTGGTGCACACATTGAGGCAAAGATGGGTGAAAGAGGGGAAGACCAGAGAGGGGAAGATCTCCTTAATGCATTGTTGGCAGAGCAAAGGGCCACAAATCAATGTATGACACAATTGATGGATCTAATGACACAAACTATGCTCAATAACAATAACAATAACAATAACAATGGTAATAACAGTAACGACCATAATGGAGGCAACAGTGGGAAAGGTGATAACTCAGTTAATAATAGAACACCAAATCGGTGTGTTGCACCTACTAGTTACAGGCCTTTAATGCGTGCTTTCCCACCTAGAGTAGAGCCTGGGGAAGGCAATGAGCCTACATTGATAGAGTTGCAGGAACAACTCAGACAGGATTGGGTTGCAGGTCTAGGCTTCCAACATTATATTTACCTCTGTGACTATATGTACTTGAGGATGAGACATATGCCCAATAGGGGTAATAGAGAGCACCGCAATGATCTGAGGAGGAAGGTTGGTAAATTGAGCTTGCCTTTCTTTGATGGTTCAGGCAAGACTTCAACACGTGCTTGGGTGCAAAAAGTTGATACCTACTTCCAGTTGAATCCGATGCCAGAGGAGGAAGCAATCAAATACGCTACTTTACATCTTGATGGGATTGCTCACAAGTGGTGGCATAATGGTATGGTCACCATGGGCCATGATCAGATCACTTCTTATGTAGAGTTTACAAAAAGACTAATTGAGATATTTGATAACAAAGACCCTGAACTCCATTTCAAGGAGTTGGCTCAGTTGGAGCAGAGGGGATCAGTTGATAGTTACATTGCTGATTTCCAAAGACTATTTGTATTGGTCATTGATATATCAGAGAGGAGATTGCTGGTCTTATTTATGGATGGCTTGGTGGATCCTCTAAGGGGTTGGATCAAGGCATCCAATCCTAGCTCACTTCAGGAGGCAATTAAGAAAGCTAGTGACATGGACTCTGCTAACTTGAAGAATAAATTTCAGTCCAAGGGTTCTACCTCTTAGAAGGACAAAAACAAGAAACCATTTCAAAAAGAGTGGCCCAAGAAAAACATAATGGATGATGAGACTCGATAGGAGTTGAGGAGAAAGAAGTTGTGTTTCAGCTGCAGGGAGCCTTGGGAAGCAGGACATAGGTGTCTTGGTAAGGGCAAGGTACATTATATAGAGATTGTATCAGATAGTGAGGAAGAGGAGAAATCTGATCATAATCAGGGCAGCGAACACAGTGAGTCAGACGATGAGCAGTTGGGTGCCAATGAGACTCCACCTAAGGGAGTGAAAGGTGGTACTCTTACTATTGTGTTTGGTACACCAAAGTTCAACTCTTTTAGAGTTCGTGGAGTACTGCAGGGATAGAGGATCACAGTTCTGATTGATAGTGGGGCTACCCACAACTTTATAGATGCTGCTATGGTTACCAGGATATGATACGGATTGAAGCTTTGTATTAAAGAGAAGAATAATTGTCATTGATATTTAAATGAGAAAAGTTTAAATTTATAAATTTTTAAAGGATCTGATATTTTTGTTCTTTGCATTTCTGAGTGGAGATCTAAATTGAATTTACAGAAGATTTCTTCATTTCACACATCTTGGTTGTTTCTCTCATAATAAGATTTGTTTAGAATAATTTTATGTGTGTATAAAATGGCTTTTAGTATCTCAGATTTATTATATGGTGCCTTTCTTGGAACCACTTCGTGATGACAATTGTTTAATGATTAATCTTTTTCTTAAATACAGAGGATCAACCAATGCTTGCGGGATGTTTGCAATGTTGCAACAGATTCCAGTAGAGAAAATTGTTCTAAATACATTGATTGTAGCCATGGAGAAAAAATAGGATTGTTCAATCAAACTTATGGATGGATGGATTGGAGAAACAATCCAAATGGAACAGACTGTCTGCAGGGAAGCCAATCAGTGAACTTTACATATGGTATATATAATACAGCAGTTCCTGTAACAATGGAGTCTAGTTTCATAAGAAAATACACATATTCTTTGTTTTGGGGTTTTCAGGTATTCATCTTTTCTTGTTTCACCATCTAATCCATAAATGAAATTAATATTTATCCAATATCAATGGTTTACATGAGAAAAAACTGAGTCATTTCAAATATTCAAGAAAGCTCTAGTGATTTGTCTTTTATAAATATGTTTTTTTTTCCTTACCATATATAGTTGAATACAAATTTGTTGACATTCCTCTATGCAATCTTTATCTATCCTCCATCTCTGGCCACTGCATTTGCTATAGTTTCTCACTTTTATGTCTTCTTCAATGGAGGTTTCTATTCTGTAGTAACATGCTGTGTACTCTTTTGGTTTAGCTGGGAGTACTAAATTCTTTTTGTAAGTAACTTTTCAAGATCGTATGCAATTCAATCTTATCTTCTTTTGGTTTTGGTGATATTTGAATTTAAAGAAATTAAAAATAAGTAAGAAGGGAAATGTTTAAGTGTTTCACTGTTTTGATGTGATAGGATATATTGTTTTGACAAAAGGATTAAATATCTCTATGCTAATTTGAAGATTTGTTAAAAGATGGAATATTCAGCTATTACACAATATTGCAACCTATACAAATATATGGCTAAGATTTATCATGATTTTATCTGCTTTATGTCTTGATCCACCAAATTTCAACTGGCATGTGTGTCCCTGTGCTGCAACATGGTAGCAAAATAGCTGCTGTAATACCACTTCGTGATCATAACTGATTATGATTCATTCATGGCTATTATAACTGATTCTTCTAGTATCAATATCAAGACAAGAATATCCAATATTGCGCATAGCATAGATGCAAAATTCAAACACAGCATATGGCATAGATGAACATTTTATCTTCATACAATAGTGAAATAGAAGAAATACATAAATCCCAGATTGAAACAGATAATAGAAGATGACAATTGCTCAAGTAAAGAATGAAAGCAGAGCCACTTTGATGGGACAACCTCCTAAACGCCTTGACAAAGAGCAGACCGCACAACTTGATGCCTAATATGTGACTATATAATCCACAAAATTAGCTAACATTAAGTGGGCTAATCCCAAAGTTTTAATGAGGTTCACTGCAAAGAAATAAAAATAAAATTGTAGAAATTAACATATTCATCAATGGTTATGCATGCTACATGTTAGTTATTCCATAACAAATAACAAGAAAAGGGTTTTGAGTTGTAAGATGGTCAACTTAAATAAGTACAATGATGTTGAAACAAAATTTGAAATAAACAACTTCCAGATACTTGGCCAAAAAACAAGTGTTTGCCTACGGAATGGGATTCAAATTTTACGTACTACTGGCAAACTGGTAATGTGCAGAACATAGGATAAAACAGTAAACTGAAAGATATCATAGTTGAACACCAGAAACTTTATTCATCATCAGAAATATCATGTACAAAAGAGTATCAGCAGTGATTGACAATAAACATCGGCCTCAAAGAACTCATTCATAATCATCTCCCAACTATCCCAGCCCGACTACATATAACGCTCGGCGGTGGTTAGATAACCAACCAACACGACGCTTCATAACAACATTAACATTAACATAATCGGAACATGCTTTCCCGAAAGTACATGACATTATTATTCTTTACTAATCTATAGTTTTATTAACAATTGGCCGACTACGACCAAGGCCGACTACGGCCGACAACCAAGTAAAATATATGACTAACATCATCCCCCCCAAAAAAGAAATCGTCTTCCAGACGACATACATACAGCAAGATAAGATCACTGAGAAGTAGGGGGAAGGGAGTGCGTCCCTGGATGCACAGATGACGTCGGGAGTGGTGGAAGAATGCTCTGCTCTCAAGCGCCTCAGCTCCTCCGTGCGTGTACGAAGCTGCCGATCTGCCAGGATCTCCCTCTCCCTTGCCGCCTTCACCATCCGGGCTGCCTCCATCAGTTGGCTCTTTGCCTGCTCCGGCCTGCATTCCACGGCCTTGATTCCACTCTTTGCGATATTACCACAGTCCTCCCAGCGCTTTCACTCGGCTGCTGCCATCGCCTCTTTATAGCGTACTTCCCCTCCTCCCAAGGCTACCAGGGCTCCAAGACCTCAATCCGGGCTCCCCTCTCAGCGGCTTGGCCAGAGATTGTTGGGATCAGAGTCGTGAATGCTCTTTGATGGTGTGATGGACTCATCCTTACCCCTCTGCAGGAGTCTATAGGCATCCACTCGACGTGATACTGCTACCTCGGTGGAAAATATTTGGCACTTCATCAGAATAAAGACATCTCGGAAGGCAAGCTCGATGTAGTATAAACTCTCCAAAACACCTGCATCCCGCCCTACTAGCCTCGGTGGTCGACCCCACCAGGCTCTCATCATAGCAGGAGTCTCTCCTACTGGCCACCCCTCACCAAATATCCACACGAACTCAGCCTCACACCCCATCTGCACAAATCCTCGGATGCGGTGAACCTCCTGGCCCACTAGAGGCGATCGGCCAATCCTCAGGTCCCTGGAAACCTATCCCACTCGGATCATCAACCTGTCCATATGCTCGAGCTCCTGCACATATCGCTGCACCGTGCCTACTGGGTCGGACGGGTCTGGCTGTGACATTTCCACGACAAATCCCTCCGTGGAAGCACCCTCCTCGTTCTCCTCATCATCAGAAGGTATACAATGTTTTGTCCCCTCCTGGGGCGGTTCCCCGACTACCGGCTGAGGCTCATGAATGGCTGTCTCTGGTGCCTCTGCTATGCTAGCCTCCGAGTGCGCAAGTGTGTCCTCGCCAAGTCTGGCCGTCTCACTCTGCTGGGTGTGAACGATTGGCCCTTCCTCATCCCCTTGTCCCTCCGAGGGACTCTTCTCCTGCTGGTCTGGCTGCTCGGCCACGTCCAATGTGAGGCCTACCGATCCCAACCAGCTATCGATCTGTGCTACTCCGGGTGCTCACAGTGCAGGTGTCTCCTCAGTGGCCTCCGTCATTCCCCCAATTCCTACTGCCGAGGTTGCCACTCCTGTCGCTGCCGATGCTGGCGGTGGTGTAAGGGAACAAATTGCTGGCAATATCTCGACCGAGGCAGTGGACCTTGCCGAGACAGTGACTGCCCCCTGTGATGTCGTGGTGGCGAGAGGTGCCCACCCTGGCGATGCACCTGGTAGTGAAGCAGCTATCCTCAACATTCGCCCAGCTCCAACTGGCGCAACAGGGAGAGTAAATGTTACTGAGTGTGTGCTCTGGCTGGCTGGCGGTGCGGGGAGAGTAAATCCTGCCGGCTGCAACACTGGTATGTCAATCTCGCCTGCCTCCTGACCCCCGATGGCGACGGATACCTCCTCATCGGCTGGTGGACTAGACTCCGAGGGCGAGGAAGATAAATTGATGGGCTCCTCCCTGTCAAATGCATCGCTCTGCTCCAAGGCCTCCTCCTTTGATGTTTCCTCTTCCACCGACGCCTCCTTCTGTTTCCTCCTCTTTCCTGAAGCTGTGCCCTCGCCAGCCTGCTTTACTTCCAGTTCCGACCAATAGAATACGGTCGGCAATCCAGGATCCAGATGAGTGAGTGGCCACAACCGACCCCAATTGCCCTCGGGCACCTGTGTGTGAACGACATCCAGAAAGAGGGCTATGGCGTGCTGAGTCATGTAGAAGGCCTTATGCCTCTGCGCTAAAAAATCCCTCATCCGCTCTGTAAGTAACCTCGCCCAGTTGTACACTCGGCCAATGCGGAGTCCGACCATGAAATCAACCAGCCATAAGGCAATGTCCGACGCTCGGCTAGCACCTGTGAGTCGGCATTTCATTAGGTCGAGCAAGCACTTCCATTCTGCCGTAGCCAAGTGGTTTTTCCGGAGACCTCGATTGCCAACACTCCAGATGGTATTCTGCTCCTCCGCTGTCAAATCGCTACGACACACCTGTTTGACTAACAATTCCTTGTGCTCCTGTGTCATCCGCTTGGGTTTGTTAACCCCTATTCCCGAAGCTGGAACGCCAAACACCCGCTCAAAGTCCTGTGGCCAAAATGAAATGGTCACTCGGCAACCTCTGTAATCAATTCTTGACGCATGCGTATGCACGCGACGGTATCCGCAGCGCCTTGACCAGGGCTTCGAACTCAGAAATTGAAGGGCACTATACGACCTTGTCCTACTGTGGCGTGTCCGGAAGCGGCGCAACCTTCGAGGAGAGTGGTGCGTCGGGAGTGCCGCCACCGCTTGTTTGCACTTTCGTTGCGATCCGGAGTTCTCCAATACCGAACATTGCTCGGCGTCCATCCTTTTTCTTTTCCCAGACGAGGCTACCTTTGGTTGGTGCTGCATAGCCTTCTTGCCCTTGTCCATCTTTCTGTCAGTTCGGCGATTCCAGCCGACTTTATAACTCTCGAGACAGTTGTGAAAAATGCCGAAACTATCAAAGCTTCTTTGAGCATTGCCGTATGAGGCTGATGAAAATTGCGAGCTGATGAAAGCGCGAGCGCGAAAGCACGAGCTAGCAGATGAAAGCTGGCAAATTTGCCAGCTAGCAGGCCGAAAAGCGAACAAGGCGGAAAGCCGTGCGATCACGGAAGAATGATTAAGCAATTTTGGCCCCGGAAAGCCGATGCGCCACAATCACAATGCGAGAACTTAGCCGAATGTAAGGTAAAATCGATGCGGCTTGAAAGGTTAGTGAATCTGCCGTCATGAGATATTCCGTCGAATTTGTCGATGTCGATGTAAGTACTGTCTGAAAGGATACAGAAATCTTCATTATCTTGTGAGACTTGTGGCGGTACGTCTGACACGAAGTCTTCGAGTGCAAAGCCGTCTACGATTCCGAGCTTGAGATTAACGATGCCGTCTGATGCTTGAATTCTTGAAGTAAGTGGAAAGAGCCGTCTGACTCTAAAATTCGTCGCGAAGGATTTTTCTTGAAATCAAGTGCGTGCAGTTCTCCTGCAATCACGAGGCGTCACGAAATCTCTTGATGTAATGATGGTACAACTTGGAAGTCATTGATGCGATGCTTAGATGCGACTGGAGAATATCACTGAGCTGCCGTACGATGTCAACCCTGGCACCAATTTTAGTCTGGAGTGGCCGTACGATGCAAGACTTAGCAAAATTTTTAACTTGCAAAGGCCGTACGGTGCAGAACTTGGCCAAATTTTCAATTTGCACTTGCTGTACGATTTCCACTGACAAATAGAATGAATACTGGGAAGCTTGAAAATACCGTACGGTTTGAGAATACCTTGGATGCCGTACGACTTCAAAACTTTGGAATTGGTGAAGGCGCCGTACGAGTTCCTTCTCTGTGCTTGACTTGCTGGGTGCGTACGGATTCTTGTGTTCACTTCTCCCGTCGTGATTTCTGTTTATTTTTCCCTTTCTCCCGACTATTTCCTCTTTAAATGGCCGTACGGCTTGGGGTGCTATATTTATTTCATTTTTAACTTTAATCGTCTTCCCCTTTGGCCGTACGCTATTTTCCCTGGTCAAGCTTTGGCAACCTCTTAATTTAATGTTTTCTCCTTTAATTTTTCGCCATTTATTTCCTTTAGCCAATTTCTCCTTTGGCCGTACGATTTGTTCAGTAGCTGAAACTTTTATTTTAATTTGCCTTACTTTATTTAATTTGAGCACTTTAATACCTTTCTTAATGTCCCAGTCGTTTAATTTATTATTTAATTTTTTCCTCTTTCTTTTGCTTTCTTGTCTGACTTCCTTCACATTTCTTTTATTTTTTTCTTCTTTTCTCCTTTCTTCCCATTCGCCTTGTTCTTCCTTACTTACTCTGTTATTTTCTTTCATTTTCATAGCTTTTTTTCTATTTATTTTTATTTTTCCCAACTTTTGTTCACTTTCTCTCTCCTCCCTTCTCTTTTCTTTTCCATTTTCCCTTTCATCTCTTTTCTTTTTTTCTAATTTTTTATTTTTTTCATACTTTTCATTTTTTTAATTCCAACACAATTTTTTCATCTCGTACCTGTTCAAACTTGTGGACTGGCGTATCATCCAGTTTTGCCATACCTTCTTTATATTCTCCATACTCAGGGTGGGAATGTTTCACTGGTCGAGCCGTTGTCTTTTTCTACTTCCCCCTCCTTGACCTACAGCATGTGGCAATCCGGGTGGAAGACTTCATAATCCTCCATCTGCCAGTGAAACAGTCCGCTCAGTGAACTGGTCTCATCTTCCGAACAACTTCCAATCTCCAACAACCCTTCTTCATCTGGTTCCATTAACTTTCTCTCATCATCGTCCGAGTCTCCTCCGGATTCAGATGCCGAAGATGCTAGATCCTCACTGACGGCCTGGTTCTTCAGATCAATGGTGTATTTCCTTCCCCGATTTTCTATTGAGAGTGTATTCCACTTCGGTTGTGGGTTGCCTTGGCAGCGATCAGCCATCCCCGTCCCAAGAGTGCATCGTACGCCTTTTTCTCCATTGGGATGACTACAAAATTCAACAGAAACAGTTGCGTGCCGATCGAGACCTTCTGCTCCATTAGTATACCCAACGGTCTGATGCCATGTTGATCTGCTCCCACGAGGTGGAATGTCGGGGGCCAAAGAGTCGGCTTACCCAGACACTTCCAAGTCTCTTCTGGCAGTACGTTTACTCCTGAACCACCATCGACGATAGTATTAGATAATCTCATGCCCAAGATTTCCATCTCGACGACGGTTGGTTTCCTCCCGATGCTTACTGCTAGGAGCATTGGATCCGAAGTCTCGGCTACCACTTCTGGCGTACGTTCTGGTGGACTCTTCGGAAGATTTTCTCCAATAGCATTTGTAAGTGCTACTTTGAGATAAGGCATTGTTTGCAAAAGATCAGTTACCTTAATGGGTACGGTTGTGTGAAGCACCTGCCGTACGATATTATTCTCCGACTCCGACTGTAGCAACGTACTGGTAGCTTTCGGGTTCTTGCCTTCATTCGCCATTGCTTGTTCTACTTTTGTCTTGGCCTCCCGAAATCGTTCTTTCTCCGTACGAGGGTCTGGATAATTTGCCTGTTTTGACTGCGCTCTTGTAATCGCCAAGACTTCCTCGTCGGCTACCTCTAGCATATTGATACTTCCTTTTTGCTTCGGACAGTCGGTGTCTTCATGATCACCCGGTCCACACCACTTGCACAGTTTTCCCTCGTTGCCTTGGCCGCTCTGACAATCCCTCGCAAAGTGACCCCATTCATTACAGTTCCGGCACTGGATCATCGGTCGTCCTTTGCTATTGTACTGAATTTTGCTTCTCGGCGTATTTCGCCGACTGTTGCGGTAACCACTAGGGAATGCATTGTTGTTCTGTGGCTTCGGTGGCGTGGTTGGAGGAGTTGACTGTTCGCCTTGAGCAAAGAATACTTGCGAACTTTTGGTTTTTAAATTGTATGGGCACTCCTTGACGGAGTGTCCCATGACCTGGCAGATGTCACAGAATAACTTTTTTGGGCAACTTGCCTTTGTGTGACCTTCCGATTTACAGTCCGCACACCATAATTCATTGGCCTCTTTGGATCCTTCCCTGTCGGTCTTCAGTTCTTTCATTATCCGCATCATATCTCGCCGAAGGGCCTGTACGGTTGCCGATTCATCGTCACTTTCCTCGGCACTCTCGTCGTCATCCCTCCTCTTCCCCTTCGAGGAAGTCCTATTTTCACTTTCAATATCCGTAGCGGGTGTATGCTTACGTGTATGAGGATGGGCGATTGCGACTTTTCATTTTCGCCCGAGTGAGGAATGGGTCTTCAATGAACCATCGTTTCTTTAAACCATCTGCCGGCTGTGCCTCCAACTTTCCTATCAAGTCTTTCAACCTCCTGTTGTAGGTCCGTACATTCTCATGCTTTCCTTGTTTGGTATGATATATTTCTGTGACAATCTCACTATCGTCCCGTAGGAGTTTGAACTCTGCTTCAAAATTTTGCTTCAGGACCCTCCATGTGGCTCTCTGCGCTTGGTCCAATTCCGAGTACCAATCAATGGCACTGTCTCTGAGTGTTGCTGGAAATGCCTTTAGCCACTGATCGGGGTCATCCTGCCCGCTGGCTATCCAGATTGTCTCACATGTCTTGCAATGCCATACAGGATCCTCAGAGCCATTCCCCATGAATTTTGGCAACTTTTGCCGATCCGGATGAGCCATCTTTACCGGTTGACCTCCTTGTTGACCTCCTTGTGTTTTGGACCCGATTAGACTAGTGGATTCCTCGCTACGTCCCTGTGCATCACCAGCACTCTTGGCCACGTACGAGTCACTTCCACGTCCTCCGTCAGCGTCCTCAACACCGTGGGTCTCCTCAGGATCCCGCCGATGCTCTCTCTGCCCTGGGGTCTTAAGCTCTGGCCTTCCCCTTCTTAACTCGTTGTCGTCGTCCGAGAGGGACAACTCTTGAAATCGTCTGATGCTGCTATTCAAATCATCTTCATTTGCATAAAGGTTATATTTTCCTGCGTGTGGAGTGCTGAAGGGGTCTTCGTCCCTTCCTTCTAACAAACTGTGGTGCGTTCGTTCAATGGAGGTGTCCATTTGTTTCAAATTTTCATATGTTCTTTTTATGCTCTGATTGATTTCAATTAAGTCCTCATCTAGTTCCTTACCGACTTGCCTTAGTCGTCTTCGCCGATTTTCTTGCTCTTGCAGCCTGAGTGATCGCCGAACTTGCTCTTCCGAAATCCCGTGCCCGTCAGGTACTCTATTCTTGTCTTTGTTATGGGCGTTTAGTTATTCAAGCAATCATTCTTCAGTTCTTGAGTCTTGACGCCCGACTAGTATCCCGTTCTTCCTCTTCCCGTTTGTTTCGGTCTTCACAACGTTGCACGATTTGCTGCCTTCGGCGCTCACGGGCTTCTTCCTCTCACAAGTCTTGCAGGATAATGAAATGGCGGGCCAGTAACCTGGGCATGCGATTCAGGAGATGGTTCACCTCGTCGTTCACTTCCAACCGATCCCAGATGACTTCCTCAGGGATCTCCCGAATGTGGGATTCCCTTCGTACGTGGTCACGTAGCGAGATTTTCCACAAATTAACCAGATCTTCTGTCAATGAGTCTTCCCGTTCCTCATTAGCATTTATAGGTTCTTTCGCTGGTTGACCCATTACGCTGCCATGGTAGATGATGCCCTAGTTCGTTCAGGCAACGGCGCCAAATGTTTGCCTACGGAATGTAATTCTACTCTTACGTACTACTGGCAAAGTAGTAATGTGCAAAACATAGGATAAAGCAGTAAACTGAAAGATATCATATTTGAACACCAGAAACTTTATTCATTCTCAGAAATATCATGTACAAAAGAGTATTAGCAATGATTGACAATAAACATCGGCACCAAAAGAACTGTCCCCCGACTATCCCAATCCGACTACATATAACGCTCGGCGGTGGTTAGATAACCAACCGACACGACGCTTCATAACAACATTAACATTAACATAATCGGAACATGCTTTCCCGAAAGTACATGACATTATTATTCTTTACTAATCTATAGTTTTATTAACAATTGACCGACTACGACCAAGGCCGACTACGTCCGACAACAAAGTAAAATATACGACTAACAGTCCTCGTGTCCTTGTTCCATCCCCAGTATGGGAAATGACCTAAAAGGCCAGGGGACGCGTCCCTGTGGAGCATTGGAAGATAACTTGATGTGCAAGGTCAAGAATTGGTTGATTTAGCAATTGCACACTTCTTTTATGCAAATGGAATACTATTTAATGTTGCTCTCTCACCTTTCTATGGAGAGATGGTCTAAGCTATCAATAATGGACCAATTGGGTTAAACCACCTGGGTATGAAAAAAATTGCACTACTCTAATCAATAAAGAAATTATTCAATTAGAGCA
>VDFB02067280.1:0-23553 GCA_007258455.2 Sequoia sempervirens
TTATTTGGGTGAATATTTTTCATTTGTGGTGGACCTTTTATTATCTAGTCAAAGGTTTTTGGTATCATTTTCTTGCAAGCTATTTTTGGAAATTTTTATCCTATTCGGCTTGGTTTTTTCCTCCATTGGTGTTCTCAAACAAATATCTAAAGAAGAGATTGAAATAAATCATTTGAGAGGACTCCTTGAGGATTTATTTTATGTGGGCAAGTAAAAAGGAGGCACAAGTCTATAGCATGTATAGCTTTGTGATCTACATAGAATCTTCACATGTTAGTTCTAAGAGTTTCAATAACTCATTTTGTTGACTACAAAGGTACATTTTTTTTTTAGTGTGGAAGAGATAAAAATGCTTTGTTGCTATTAAGGTTCCATTTTCTTCCATATCTACCTACAACAACAAAGTGATGGTTGTGGCATTCTCTTGCCCTTAATTTTTTTCCCAGCATTTTTTTTTTGTTTTGCATCAATGAATAACCTATGTTGAGTCCATATTTTGAAAATGCCACCTAGACCAGCATACTATGCCACATCATATAGTGGTGATCTATTTATGAAGGATACAAATGTTTTCAAAACCATTCTTTTTTTATAAAAGTTCCATTAAATTTGAGAAACAATAGCTAAGGAGAAAGGGTTTATCAATAACTATTAATGGGGATGTTACTCAAACAACATACACATATATTTTCAAACAACCAAACCAATATTTAAAGATCATTGATTCAGTGAAGAATTAATTCTCCCAATGCTCAAGAATTCTAGATCTTGACTCATTGAGTTTGCTCAATGTTTTTTATTTAATACTATTTTCACAAAGGGGATTATAGGTATTTGATGATATGATTAGATTTTAAAATTATTTTTACTAATACTAATAGTTCTTATATCAATCACTTTCCATGTGCATGATAATTAAAACTATTCCTTCCAAAATGTGCAAAAGATTAGAAACAGAGAATGGAGCCTAAGAACTTTAATGAATTTCAGATATTACACATGTACAAACTAAAATACACATAAGACAAAGAGTAAAACTATTTTTAATTAACCACAATATCAAATTGTTACATAAAAAATAGTGTAAGAGTTTAAATAAATAAATCGTTCAACAATGTGATAGCTTCAAAATGCACCAAAAAATGGTGTAGAAAAATTTGATTCTCCCAATAAAATGATAAGATTATAGCCATGTAGGATCTACAATCAAGAATGTCCTTGATATTAATTTAACATTAAAAATATTTAATGAAAATGAATAGAAACAAGCAACAAAAATTAAATTGACTATTTTATAATTCAAGCTCTAGCTTACTCAACAATATTTTATCCTTCATCTTAGATATTCTACTACCTTTAATAAAATTAAGGAGAGGTTGATTATAAACTTGTACATCATAAAAGAAAATTAGGTGAACATTATACAAGTGACAATAAAATATCTTTTACACATGGACTATCAACCAATATTTTTAGAAGAATTAATCAATACATTGTATGTATATCTCCATTATTTATATTTTATGTTATCTATAGTAAAAAATTTCCAGTTCTCCAAAATACCATAATTTATTGTACAAGTTATTTCATTGAGCTATTCACCCACATCTAGATCTGTAACCAAATTTCCACCTTTCCCTACTGCTTTCGGTATCGCTTAAGCTTTTTACAAAGATAAAAAATTAACTTTCCACCCCTGCTTCCAAGACTATTTAAATCAAATAATTTTCTCGAAATTCCTCATATTGACTCTCATATGGAAACTTATAAATTTATTCACCATTAGGCTTAGTCCTACAATACGAACCATGCTAACAATCTTAATCAACAAAATTTAGCACTTAAATCCACCAAATTATAATCAATTGGCTTCAAAATCACATTTTAATCCACTTTCTTGTTCTCATGGGATTTTTCCAAGTATTTAATTGGTACGAGAATTTAAAAGATTCTTCGCTGATATGGAATTTCTTCCGAAAAGTTAATTTTACTTTTCTTGTGCATATGAGTGACCTAATATGTTATTGAGTTTATTAATGGTTTATTGTGTGAAAAAAACCTTCCTCCTCCACTGTCCTTTGGATCAAGAAATTAATATCCTTCCCTTGGGAACCTTGGTTAGTGTGAGTTGTTCATTATTTAAGAAAAATTTGGGTTCAAATAATTATGAAGGAATGATGTAGTAATGTGAACTTCTTCATGTTGTGATAAAGTTTATCAGAATATTTCGTTCCATATTATTCAATTTTTTTAGAAGTGAAACTTAAGCATCCTAGCTAATTTGACATTATTTAAAATAATAACCGACACTATTTTGAACATTCTCTTCAATTTTTTCAAAATAAATCATTTAAAAATTAAATTTTGAAATCCTTACCTTGATTTATGAAATTATTTCCCTTCGTTGACAAAAGTTGTAACTTTTGGGTTATGGGTCTCAATTTTGTTGAAGAAAATGGGGCATGTTGTGAGACCAAACATTGACTAGAAACCAACAAGAACACACAAAATCTAATATTTATTACAAAAAGCATAAACCTTAAATGAACTTAAATATGTGCCCTCTTGATCAATTCGTTTCTTTATAAAAGTTATGACATAGTAACCATCTATATTAGGCTACATAATTTTATTAATCCATTCAATCCAACCTTGGATAGAGCCTTCCATAGCTACAATAAGGTTATCTCCTTAATTCATCCAAACATAGTTCTACTGCTAGCTAGACATCTCTAGCCTTGATAGAGATATTTGGATGATCTAAAGAGTTGAATTTATATTTTTCTTTCATATTCAATATATCTCTTTTGTTTTACTTTTGATATAGATTTAAAACTTCTTTTCTTTCAACTTTTTAGCACCAAATCTTGCCATTAGGTTGGGAGTTATAGTTGTAGCAAAGGAAAATATTTAGATATTTAGCCTAATGCAAACATTCACTATATGTTGGGAAATGTGTGGATAGTGTATTATAATTGATGTCAACATTTGTTTGTGTTGTCATTGATGTCAACCTTTGTTGATAGCATATGTATTTATATTAAAGGACAATTCAATTATTCTAATGTGCTCAATGACATATATAAATTTTGAAAAGATTATATGAAACTATGAATAGTGTATAAATGATGGTTTATAAAGAAGTTATTTTCAATCATCTTTAACATGTCAACTAACTTAACTAGCTGAAAAAACTAAAACTTCCTCCCATATTTTCAAAATAGTTTCATTAGTTGAAGTCATAAATAAATTAAAGGGGGATAGGAATGCCAATTTTATTAGGTTTGATATTGTGACCTCAATTACAAGTAAAGCTATATAGAATTTTTTTTTAAAACATCATTATATAAAATATAAAAAAGAAAGTAACATATTTTGTGTAGTATAAATTTTATTTTCATCTATAATATTTATATCAATAGAATGTAAATGAGTATCTATAATTCATATAAAATTTTCATTATAAATTATATTTTTGTTATATTATAAGTATTTAATGTAATATTATTTTTATTTTACAAATAATTAGAGAATATTATACATCACTAGAAGTAATTACACTCTCCTATACGATGATACTTTTCCCACATTTGATTTTTTTTAATTGATTTAAAAAAAAAGATATTTTAAATTTTTTTAGCAATCATTTTTTATATTTATTTCTTCTTAGAATATTTTTTATTTCTTTGTATAGAGTGAGTTGTGTAAGTGGAATTCTGAGATATGTATTTTAGCATGTTTTTTAAATTTGAAATATTTTATTTAATTTGTAAAATATTTTGTGGTAGAGATCCATAAATATTTAAAAGAGCAATTTAAAGATATAATTGTCCATTTTATTTCTATTAGTTTAGTAGAAATATAAGTATATATATACTTTCTTTACAATTGAAATAACAATGTAATAATACATTAATTAAAAAAAATTAGTTCTACTAAAAAATAAGTGCTATAGATAAAATGATAAAGATTTACATCCATGACCATCTCTCCATTCACATATAATTATTCTTAACAATTCAAATATCATCAAGCAATTGTTAAAAAAGAGTGGAAGGAGAGAAGTTTCAATCTTTCAATCAATAATAATTAATCTAATCTAAAAGTAATATCATTCCTATTTACTTTTCATATATAGTATTCATGTCAATTTATTTTAGATGATCTCTTAAATTCATATCATATTTTACCTTACACATTATATTTATATTATATTAGAGTATTTAAATAAAAATATAAAGAAAGTAATAGTATTTGTCTTCATTCACCATGGGCCATTCGTTTTATTTTATATATATTTATATAATATTATGAGCTTCATTGGAAGTTATCATATTTGACATATCAAAATAGCCCACACATAAACTTTTTCAATTAATTTTTTAAATTTAAAACAGTAAATCTCTTACCATCCTATCGATATCGAGTATTTTAGACATCTGAGTAATAGACTTCAAATTAAAACCGAAAATGACTACACTATAATAATGCATCATCCCTTTTACAATAATTTATCCCACAGACTTAAAAGTCCATTAAATGTAATGGGATCATGGTAAGAGTGTACATAATAGACAGAGTACACCTACATTAGGCTATGGTGGTGTGAGAAAAAATCAATTAGCTGGTGAGACAGTGACAAAGCTAAAGAGAAGCCAGTCCCTGAGGTTACCCTTCAGATACACATAGATACGTAGCAGCCCCTCCTTGTTAAATCCTGCCTTTTCTAGCACTCTTGCCGAGGCCACATATTCTGGGAGAACCAGAGCCTCAATTCTCGTTATTGCTTGCAACTCCTTCAATCCAATTTTGAGTGCAGTGATGACTGCCTGAGTGGTGACACCCATTTTCCAGTACTTCCTAGAGATGGCATAGCCCATCTCTGCTCTGCAACTGTTCATTCCACTGCCTTGCTTAAGCATGATGTGGCCAATGGCCTTATTGCTTCCTTGGATGCAAATGGCCTTAAACCAAGGGTGGGGAATCACCACGTTCGCAACATACTCTCTTGCCTATTGCTTCGATTTGAAGGGCTCCCACGTCATAAACCGTGTAACTTTTTCATCACGCGCCCATTGATAGAAATCATCTACGTCAGCCATACAGAAGCTCCTCAGCTGCACTTGCATTTTCCCCTTAGCCATTGTTAGATTTTGAAATTTTGATTTTCGATGGGCTACTTCTATAAATCTCTCACTTAAGTAAACTCAAAATCGCAAGTAGAAGAGAAATAGAAGCTAATGTTTTGAACAACTTCACTCTTTTATTTTGTTGCAGAAGATGGTAGACTTGTCTATGACTTGCATTGTGAGAAGTGTAAGCTGGAATTTATAGGCTGTTCTGTGCTCATTGCTCTAACCGACCATGTTTCGCATGTTCGGAGGATAAAACGTGATTGAATAACAAAGTGGGTTTTTGCTCTGTTTTACTGCAGGAGAATTTGAGGTGAAGCACCACTGCTTTCCCTTTGGCAGGCTTTTCCAAAATATGCGAATTCCCTTACCACTGTAAGCAAACGATACCAAAATATGCAAAGACGGTATATTCTTCCACTTTCTTTTTCATTTTCATTTCTTAGTTTGTTGACATATGCAGTTTTTCTTATCGGGGGATTGTAAGGATACGTGCATTCCAAGTTTTATTCCTTCAACAATTTTGTGTCTAAGATCACTGAATAACATTTGACAAGTGAATGCTCATCTTCCTCACTGTAATCACTTCAGAAGCTTTGTGTATACTTCTTTTATTTTGCGCATGTTCTCTCTACACTTCAAAAGTAAAACTGGCGAAGGATAGGTTTCATGTAGTTATCCTGTTTTCTTTTTCTTTTCAATGATTAGTTATTCCAGTCCGTCGTACAAACATATGAAGGCTGAAAGTTAGTCATTTCCCCCTCATTGGGAATTGAGATTTGCACCCCAATTGTCATATCTCCTTCCCTTTCCTACCACAATCTCTCTCTATCTCACACGCATATCCTATTTGTCTAGCAACGCAACTATCATACACACATATCGAACCTCCGAATATTTCTCTACCTTATACGGACATCAATGCACTCACCTTTTCCTAATGTTTATAACATTCACCTATTGATTTAATCTCATATCATGTTTATGATTTCTATGTTCTCACACAACTACTTTTATCTCATGTTTATGTTTGCACATCAATTTTATTAATTAGCCGATAGGCTATCTGATTGAAATTCTCGTCAGGATTTTCATTTGCCCAACTGTGAATAGAATTTCTTTGCGCCGAAAATTTCCCGGCCGGTGGCGAGTTTCTAGGGGCTGTTTATGACGATGTGGAGTTTGCTAATTATGTGGGTTGGCAGTGGTGGAGTTGGTTGCCTCGATAGGCAGAAGTAGAATGGTAAGTGTTTGCTCGTGTGAGGGTTAATGCATCCTAGCATTGTTGTACAATGGCGCGGGAGGAAGTAAATCCAATATTCAATGTAGTGTGGGAAAGTATATTGTTTTTGGTTGCATTGTCCAACGAGCCACTGTGGTGTTGGTTTGATAGCAGAGTATTGAAAGAATCATCATCTTCATCTCTATTTGATAGCAGGTTGGAGGGTTTTAACACTAACGAAAGATAGTAGACTATTGTCCATTTTATAACAGATTGGAGGGTTTTAAAACTATTGTGCTCCGAAATTTGTAAGTCATTTTACATGGGTATTTTGCATAGATGATTAATTTATTGTTCATGTCTTTCGTTCAATGCTTATTGTTCCTCGTTATTATATGTTTGTATCTTTGGCATTGTGCCTATTTTGGAGATTTCAAAGAGATTATGGCTCTATATGGATGGAGAAATTGTTGTTAATTCTTCTTGCTTTCATCAAAAAATATGGTTAGGGTTAGTAGTTTTTTCGCCCTTCGCTTATTGTTTGCAGTTATCTCTATGCATCTTTGGCATTATACCCATTAACAGAGGATCCACTATAGATTGAAATAGGAATAATTGCATATATATATATATATATATATAGAGGGTTATTATGAAAGCATAAAGATATTCAAGATAAAATTAGTTTAGTGGCTGTTAAGTGTTATTCTAATAACTCTTTTACAATTTCTCTATTTGTCTATAATATTTAGTGCCAAGTAATGCAACTTGAATTTTCAATTAAGTATGTGGTCTTATACCCATTTTGCATAGATTATTGCTACCCATTGGCTTTACAAGTTCTATTTAATGTGGGTTTACTACCAAAAAACTTAGTTCAAATTTTCAATTGACAAGCCAAATCTTACATAGATTTCTTGTCTTCTATCAATATGTTTAATGTGGGTTTTCGATCATCTGTCATTTACTTATGATTCTTAAGTATTTTTCTAATAGTTATTTTACATTTTCTCTATTTTGTCTATAATATTCAATGCCAACTAATGTAACTTGAATTTTGAATTGATAAGCCAACTGTTACATAGACTGCCAACTGTTACATAATGAACACTTTGCTTTGCAGAACCATTATGCTTCCATGTATCGAGGAAACCAACTCCACCACCGCCAACCCACATAATTAGCAAGATCCACCATTGTCATAAACAAACTGGGGCAATTTGTTGCAAGGAGCTTCAAACATATGAAAAAAAAAAGAATATCATGAAACACATTGATACAAGATTCAAGCTATGTTCTTTGGTAATAAATATTGAAGAGAAATAGATAAATTGTATAAGAGGTGTTAGAATAACACTTATTTGCTACTAAATATTATTGACAAAAATGGAAATTGTAATGAATTCCATAACATAGATAGATACATATATGCATATATATATTTATTGAATTCCTCGTTTCATATTTAAAAATATACATATAGGCAGATATATATATCAATATATATAGACCAAGACCGATATGGCCTATTTGACAATGCAACAACAATTTTTATATATACACATGTATATCTAAACATATGTGTATGCTATCTTTATTCGTATTTATGTAGACTTTGACTTAAAAAGAGTTAAAAAATAACATATATAAGTATTATTTAGCTTGTGAGAAAATCGCTACAATACAACTATAGCATTCAATGATATAGCATTGAGATGTTGTTAATAATAGAGCATTTAATGGTGCAGTATGTGTAACATGTTCATAACAAAGGTGTAAAATTGTTTGCACTTTGCCAGCGCAATGTGCCTATTGAAACTGAATACATTGAAAAACACCAAAAATAGTGCACAAAACTATAGTTCAAGCCAACAACAATGTAATTTTTTAAGGCTGCAAACATTGAATATTGCATTTGGTTGCTCTGGCCATCTTGATTTCCATTGTCCAACACTACAAGCAACCATTTACCATTCTACTTTTGTGTTCGAAGGTGACCAAGAGCCCCTACATAAATATTTTAATAATTTGTAATGTTTAAAACATGTTGATGACTTGTAGAACTTTTGTTCTCTACTTATTGTTCCTTCTTGCCACTATACACCTTTGACATTATGCCCATTTTTATGGAGGTCCTTGCTTCGCATGTCAATGACTACATAGTCAAGAATAAATATAGTATACACATCTATTTAGATATAGCAGTGTATATATAAATAAATATATACATGTGTACATATGGATATATATATATATATATATGGTTATATGTGTTTTTTTAAATGTGCAGACAAAGGGGAAATTCAATGCATATATGTACTTAATCATTTTTATTCTTATTGTTGTATAGCCTATTGCTTGGATAAGAAAGGATGAAGGGACTTGCTAGCAACATATATAAATATTTGCATATAGGTATATATAGAAATATAGTAAAAGGGTATGTGCAGGATCATAATGGAAAAAACAAGGAAAAAACAAGCCCTTAAGTGGCAAAAAAATTATGAAAAATTAGAGTTAGGCAACTTGACGTAAAAACTTGAAAGTTATTTATATTATTTCAAAAACATGTAAGAATAGAATCTGTAGAAAATTGTATGTAGTTTCTAAACTACTAGGCTTTTTTTTTTTTTAAATCTATTTGGTGAAAATTTGAAATTTCAATGTAGTAGCATTCTAAATTAGGGAAAAAAAAATAAGTAGGTGTCCGCTTGACCTCCCTAGAACCAATGGCCAAAATGATAATATTTTTTTATAAGATTTTATATATACTCAGAGTGGACCTATGTCTCGATGTGTGATGCATATTTTTGTAATTTTTTTCCACCAAATACCACTATGAATTTTTATTACAAACTTTAAAAAAATATAAAACTAGTATGTCTCAATTACCTTAACTTGGTCAAAAATTCATGAAATCTTACTTTTTTTCTTTTTTGTAATTCTATAGTATGAAGCATAGAATGTGACACATGTTTTAGATCCAAAAAATGTGATACCATTTGAAAGCTACAATTTTTTTTCAATTAGCCTATTATTCAGGACTTAGTCATAATTCAAATAGAAAATGAATAATAATTATTTATTAAATTCAAGGTAAAGCATAATTTATATTGGTGGAAATCTGAGAATCTTTTTTAAAAATCCTTTTTGTTTCATCAATTTTGGGTAAAAAAAAATTCGTCAGCCATATGGGCCATCATATCACTTACATATCACCACTTTTTGTCCCATCATGATCCTGCACATGCCCAAAACTGCATGCATACATATATAAACAACCTCAAAGATAAACTGATACATATATGGATATATACATTTGCATTTATCATTTTTATTCTTGTTGTTGTATCTTATGTTGTTTGGACAGTAGTAAAAGTGGAATGGCTATACCCATTTTCATTTAATCAAATTAGTAAAATGGTTGGAAAATTATCAATATTTCTAAGTTTTCTACCAATTTCCATAGGATGTTGCAATAGGATATGTGCAGGATCATCATGGGAAAATAGGCCCTTAAGTGGCAAAAAATTTTAGAAAAATCGAGAGTTAGGCAACTTGACCAAAAAAATTTGAATAATTTATCTATATTATTTCAAAAATATGTAAGAATAGAATCTATAGAAGATTGAATGTAGTTTCTAAACTACTAGGTTTATTTAAAATAAAATAAAATCTATTTGGTGAAAATTTGAAATTTCAATGCAGTAGTACTTAAATTTCGGGGAAAAAATAAGTAGGTGTCTATTTGACCACCCTAACCATAATAAAATGATAATATTTTTTTATAATATTTTAGATATAAGTAGAAGAATCATGTCCCAATGTGATGCATATTTTTTTGTAATTTTTTTCCAAGTAAATAATTAATTATGAATTTTTATTTACAAATTTTTAAAAATATAAAACTTGTATGTCTGACCACCTTAACTTGGTCAAAACTTCATGAAATTCATTTTTATTTTTAATCCTATAGTATGAAAAGAATAGAATGTGACACCATTTGAAAGCTATAGATTTTTTCAATCATCCTATCAATTAGGACTTTAATCGTAATTCAAATAGAAAATGAATAATAATTACTTATTAAATTCAAAGTTAAGCATAATTTATATTGGTGGAAAGATGGAATCTCCTTTAAAAACCCTTTTCATTTCATCATTTTGGGTAAAAAAAAAAGTCATCAACCACATACCACTACACATACCCATCATACCAATACATTAATCTTTTATTTTTATTGTGAAATAGAGCTCTCAATCAGTCAACTAAAATTGTAAAATTTCCTCCCTATAAAAGTTCCCACAATAATGTTTGCAGAGTTGGGCTTTGTCGATGGGCCTCCAGAGCCCCCCAAGATTGGTTTGGTGACATCCCCCATAGGTTCTACTACGGAGTCTGGCTCTGAGGGTGCCAGCCTCCAGCCTCCAGATCCTGATTTCGTAAGTTTATATTTCCTTTTTCTTATACCTATTGCAAATTTGATCTTATTATTTCCTTCCTCTTTTGTATTCAACTTGAACATTGGATTTTAGTTTCTTTAATTTTATGATTCTCAAATATAGAAACACACACCACATACCCTTTCCTTTTTATGTTTCCAATTTTTTTGTCTTTTAGTTGTATACATAGATGGCTGACCCTGGTAAAGCATATAGATGTGGATGTAGATACACATTGATCTTTTCCACCACATAAAAACATCTCTTTGCAGCCTCTATTTTCCTTACTCCTTTTATCCATTTGGTGTGATCAAGTACATTTTCCTTGATTGAACTTGTCTTTGTAGGATGCAAATAAACAACTTGGTCCTTGAACTCTTGTACTTTAACAAATTTGGCAGTGATGAAGGGCAGGTTGAACAATACAAGGTTGTCTTGTTTGATGGACACCAAATCTGTAGATTTTAAGAAAATATCATATGTGGGGGAAATTGTATGTGTATGTGTCTGCAACATGAGATTCAAAAGGTTGAATTTTTTTAAATAAAGACACTCAATTTAATAGAAAAAAAAAGCTTAGGGTATATAGGCACAAAAAATACAAAATTGAAGATAGCTACACAAATTTGGACTAATTAAATACATTGAATACTATATTCTCATAATTATTGGATACAGGAAATGTGCAACTGTAATGTTCAAAACATGTTATTGCTCTCATAGGAATCCATACATGTATAGATTTATATACACATCGATGGACATATAAATTTCTACAATTATCCCTATGTTTGTGTGTGTTTATATATATATATATATATATATATATATATATACATATATATGTATGTATATGTATGTATATGTATATATGTATATACATACACACACACACAAACAAACAAGATGTGTGTGCCACCTTTGATTTCATCTGCATATGCATCAATTTTTGGTAGCTACAACTATATGTTTAGAATAGTGCATATGTTTGGATGTTGTATACACAAACAACAAACTAGCAAAATGTTTGAAAGCTAGTTCTATAGATTAAAATTGCTATGTGCATATTTGCATGGTGAATTTAAAACAAATTGTGTTGCTAAGAATAGAGAACCAAACAAACAATAACAAAATTATCTTCCATGTCTAAAGTTGAGAAGGATGCAAAGGAAATGGATAAATTCAATGCTACACCTAATTCAAGCTACATTATTCGATACTAAATATTACAAAAAAATTAGGAAATTGTAAAAGAGATATTAGAAAAACACTTAAGAATCACAAGAAAATGACAGATGATTGAAAACCCACATTAAATAGAACTTTAAAATATGGAGAATAGAAGAGGTGAACGTTGATAATCTATAAACAAAATTTTCACAAAGAACATATAACATGTTCTATTCACACAAAACAAAAAATTGAACATACCTTCACAGCTACTACACTAATTTTATCTTCAATACCTTCATGTTTTCATACTAACGCTCTGCATATATATATATATATATATATATATATATATATATATACAATTGCTCCTATGTTAATGTGCATTTAAAAAATATACATATGTAGGGGAAACTGTATGTGTATGTTTATGTAGTATAACATTAAAAAAAATGCACTATTCACAAAAAGCATATAACATGTCCCATCCACACAAAACACAAAACTGAACATACCTTTACAACTACTAAACTAATTTTATTTTGAATGTCTTTATGCTTTCATACTAACCCTTTGCATATATATAAGCAACTACTCCTACTAAAAAATATTGATACAAAAAAAGCAGTGTATGTAACAATTCAGTTGTCAATTCAAATTTCAAGCTACATTCTTTGCTACTAAATATTATAGACAAATAGAGAAATTGTATGAAAGGTATACATCCTCTTGTTCTATTCATTTCCATCATGCAAAAATGTAAGCAAGCATTTTCCACTTTGCTTCCACCTATCGAGGCATCCCAAGCCCTCCAACACTGCCATCCCACATGGTCAACAAAATCCACCTCCATGGACCGTCGTGGTGAACAACCATGGGAAACTTGCCGGTGAACTTCTAGGCATATTCATTACCATTGAGAAGGAATGCTTTCCATGCCTGGGCTAACTGAACCATTAATTTTGTGGGTGTTCTATGGAATTATCTTGCACTATTAAGGTTCTTCACCTAAAAGGAGAGAGAGAACACTAAAATTGAGGTGGTTCACTCAAATAAAGGGATGTATGATGGAATAATGACTAAATGAAAAAAATGTAAATGCAACTAAGTGATGAAATTTGACTAATTATGAATGAAAAACTAATGAAATATGCAATCCTTGAAAACATAGTGACGTTTGAAATTTTTTTAGAAAGATGAACAAAAATGCAAATGAAGTAAAGCCTAGAATGTGTGCACCTATAAGATTGATGAAGGTTGGAAAGCACTCTAGAAATCTAGAAAATTTGACTTTTAGGTTGACTGGGACTCATTCACCACCCTGAGGGAGTTAGCCCTAGGTTAGGGTTTTCTGCTTGGAAATTGGTTTCTGCTCACTAGGTACTAGAATATGCAATTAACTCTCTCAGCCACTTCAAATGATACTCATTCGCCATCCATGGTGAATCAGTTATTTTTCATTTTTCTACAAATTCAGATCTTAGACCTGCACCTTCTCACCTATACAGTACTTCTTGATGGGAATCCAAATCAAGATTTTGGAAGATACCTACAAAACAACTTCAATTTTTTTGTCTAATGGGGGGTTTTCCTTGGTCAAACCCCTTATTGGGTAATCAAACCTTGAATGGATAAAAATATGCGTAAAACCCTAGCCTTAAGTGTGTTAAAGAGTAGGAAAATATGAAGTATGACAAAACCTCATTCTATTGTGTTAGAATAAGATGTGAAAATATGATTTGAATGATGCAAGAATTTAACCCTAGAAACCCTACAACATATCAAATGAATGTAAATATCATGCAAAAGTAATGCCGACCTTAATTCTAAAGATAGAGAGAAGATGGAAGATATAATAACTTTGAAAACAAGTCTTTAGGTGTGATTTGATGGTTAGTTGCATCTCCTCAACCTAGATTTCTCCATGATTCACCATAGGCATCCATCATCAACTCTTTGCAATGTTGGATCTTTAATGAGAAGTGAGCTTGAAGACCTGCAAAAACCCTTAGTTTTCTTCCCTAAAGCTTTAGCTTTATCGTAGAAAATACAAATAAACTTATTGTGGAAGAATCCTAATACTTTAATTTTGACATTTCTTTGTAAAATTGACTAAGATATGTGAAAAATGGCTTAAAATGTGTATTTATAGGCATGAACACCTAATTTTCTTATTATTCAGACTGAAGAGGATGACATCCACTAAAAAATTAAGTAAAATTCATTAAATTCCCACTCAAAATTGAAATTTCCCTCAAAAGGGACTCATTCACCACCCTTGGCGAATGGGTCCCACCAGAGGGGACTCATTCGCCCAAGGTGGCGAATGAGTCCCACTAGTGATTTTTGAAGGTGGGTTTTCGAGATATGAATGAATTGAGTGTTAAGAAACGAGCCTCTAGATCAAGAATAATGGGTCTTAGGGGCCTACAAATGTTGTTTAGAAGAAGGAATAATGCAAGGGTACTCAAAAGTAGGTCTAAATTAAGCTTAAAATTTTCTCTTTTCTCAAGAGTGTCTAATTTTCTATGCCCCATTTATCCCACACTTTAGTGCCCATATGACTCTATGTGCATATGTAAGCTAAAGGGCTCTAAATAGCACACTTTATTGCATTAAAGGATATTCATTCAAAAGACTGGAGAACAAAGCCCATAGTGTAGTTATCTGCAAAACCACAACATTAGGAACCACATCCTACAACACAAATTCGTTAATTGTCCAAAAATCATTTTATCTAACTCCTAGGAATCCATTTCTAGGGTAGATGTATGCCCCCTTGATTTCACTTGCTTTATGGAGGTGGAATCAAGGTAGCAATCTAGCCACATTGAATAAAGAACATCATAATGTAGGGAATTTCCAAGTACCATTCCATGTAATGATAGACAATTGGTGATTTCAGGTACGGAATCATGATTCCAACACATCAAACAACGTCAAAAATAGAGTTCCCTAACTCCTGTTATGTTGTTTTGAAGAAAAGGTACTTTATTAAACTCTTAAAACAAAATAACCCTATTTTATTGCATAAGAGTAAAAGTAATCAAAATAGGTGAAAAGAGGTAAAGGAGAGTAACTTGTCACTTACTATTGCATTCTACCTTCCTATAGCTTGACAGTGACGAGTGAGATGAGAAGATGTCGAGTAGACGAGATTATGCACCTTCACGACTAGATGAGCTTCGAGAGTAGGTGTTGCGCGGTGAGCTGTACTATGAGGTGAGTCGATGCTGCAAATTTTGCTTTGTGATTTTCTAATTATTTAATGATTTTTAATGTATTTATAGGTTAATTTAGGATCTTGGATTTTTTTTTGCAAAGTGTCCCCTTTTTTCACAAAGTGTCCCATTTGTTTGCAAAGTGTCCCTTTTCTTCGCAAAGTGTCTCGTTTCTTTGCAAAGTGTCCCAAAATGGTTCTAAAGTGTCCAGGGCCTTTAGGAAAGCACACTAGAGGAACTTTAGCACACTGGCATGATAAATAATGTAAAAATGGAAGATATTAGTTCAATTTTTAGATCATATTATTGTGCATTTGATAAGTTCTAGCCCGGTCACGATAGCGGCTAGGAGAGAGACATATTAGCTTTCTTAGATATTTAGCCCCAACACTATCAACAACATAGAAAAAGCATCTATAGGTAGTAGGCATCTATTCGGCATACCTGATTCCACCTATGAGATACCATGATGCCATGCTGATGGCCCTATCCGAGCACTAGGATGCCGACACATGTACATTTCACCTTCTAATAGGGGAGATGACCATCACTCTAGAGGATGTACACAGTATTCTCTGAGTTCCTATTTGCAGAGAGCTGGTATATTTCTGAGGGGATCAATCATTCTACAAGAAGAAGATAGACATGTAGTACTGCTTGGATGGACCTATTTACGATGAGAACATGAGCGTGAATTGAGATTCCTATGCTTCTATATTCATGAGCCCCCATTATGAGGCAGATTATGATGCATACATTGGTTGTTGTTCTCAATCCCGATGGACGATTGTTACACTTGATTCATGAGATGATAGAGCATAGGATAGTCTATGCTTGGGAATGCTGCATTCTAGCACATCTTTATTATGATCTTGGCCGATTTGAGTTCCAAGAGATTGACAATATGGTGCATTGCACACTTCTACAGATGTGATGCCTTGAGAATATTACATGCACCAGGCTTGAAGGGTTCCCATGTGTTATAACCGCAGGATATCCACAAGCATTCAACTATCCTCTACCATGCTTGGGGCAGTACAAAGATCTACATTTTTGGAGAGTGAGATTTGACCAGCTGGAGGAAGACGAGATCCTTTGGAGACCTTATCTACCCACACTACAGTGGCCAAATCCCACAAGACAGCTAAGGATGATGCAGATGAAATGATTTTTTGTTGGGTGACATGACTATGTTGTATATGCATTCTATGTGATAGTTTAGGTAGGTGCACACACCACCAAGGGCCTGCCCCTTCATTAGGCAATTAGTGTGGAGTGATCGAAGGCCAGGTGATACCATTCAACTCACTATAGACCATGTTGTCAAAAGTGACTCCAATGATTCAAATCATGATCAGCCACCAGTCATCGATGCTGATGATGTCGACAACACAGATGAGCATGAGGAGTGGTGGTCAATGACTCGACCAACTCCTATATTTCACATGGATGTCCCTATAGGTGATGCAGGACCAATACCAGATGAGGGAGATGAGCCAAAGGATAGGGCTGAGGATGTATGATACAGGCTAGCAGATATATTTACTGATGTTATCAATGATGACTATGATTCAAAGGTTGATCCTGACTATGCGGACTAGGATGGAGGAGAGGAGGATGATGATGATTATGAGGGGAGGATAGGGAGGAGCCACCCTTGAGTGGGGATGAGGTTGATTGAGGATTAACATGGGTGAGGAGAGTCCTCACACACTCGTGTGACTAGATCACATGTAGTAGCTATAGCAGACATTGGTACCCATAGTCAGAGAGAGGCTAGCATGTCCTCCATGCCCCCTAGAGAGGATGAGGTTGATATCCCTCAGCCTACTGGGAGATATAGGTGATGATATTTTATTTTATTCATGTACTAAATAGTTTTGATGTTATATATATATATATATATCATGATGATGTTTACTGATTGTGTATTGTTTCTACCTTGTAGGAGTAATGAGAGACTAGTGAGAGTTCTATCGTTAGGCTATCGTGGAGATAGTGCCTGCATCCATCGACGAGGAGGATATATGAACCTTGTGTCATGGAGGAGGAGCCACAGTCACTCAAACCTTTCACAATGCTGCGAGTAGCTTATGAGAGGATGAGGAGATGACTCTGTTGAGCTGAGAGCACATAACAATCATCCTAGACTCCAATAGAAGTGGAGAGACTGCATGTAGAGCTAGCACAACTACGGGTGGAGATCGATTAGATGGTAGAGGAGTGTCTGGTGGCTCTCAGGCGAGTATAGGGTTTGGAGTATGCACTTAGAGTGGGCAGATTGTGGTCACGATCACACATGATTGTGTCATGACCTCAGGGGATTGGATAACAGGTGCCAAAGCCTGAGGGGTCTATTTCTCACAGACCGTGGTGATTTTGTACATGATGATGACATGTACAAAAATCTTTTGATATATATATATATATGAGCATTTGATGTTGTTATAATTTGTCTTAATTTGTTTGAATGGCAATGCGATTAATTAAATAACTTAGTTAAAATTATTTAATTAATGTCTACATGATTTAACATGATTGATGTGATCTAATGTAAAACATATTTAAATTTCACTTTAGATACAACATTGTTAATATGAAAAAGAGAGTATGTTAAATTAGATACACCTATAATTCATATAAGGATCAAACTTAACATAACATGAGGGTGAATACTATGAAAGCTAAAGTAATTATAAAAAGAACTTAAATAATTACCTTAGTGTTCAAGACAAACACATGATCAATTGTCAAGAACGAAGCAATGTGAAAGTCATTTAGAATGAAACCCTATAACTTTAGACAAAATTGATTTTTAATTCATACTATTCAAGAAGACTAGAGATAATACCTATGCAAATGTGTGGAACTAATAGGTTCCTTAAGGGGTGTTCCATCGAGCTCAGTTAAATCGTAAGCACCAAACCCATAACTGGTATCGATTATGTAAGGTCCTAACTAATTAGGGCTGAATTTATCTTTGTCCTCATGGCCAACATTAGTATTGCATTGATTCTCATAGAGAATGAAATCACCCTTACGAAACGTTTGAGGAATAACATGAGTATTGTGTTTTCATTGTAATTGTTTAATGTAAGCAGTGTTCAAACATTAATGCACTTTTCATCAAGCATCTCAAGTTGGGGCAATTGTTGATCTTTATAAGTGGCATCTTCAATAAGGTCTTGAAGAGAAATTTGCAGTGTACAAATTTCTAACTCCAAGGGCATGATCTCATCAGTACCATAAACAAGGTTATAGGGTGTAGTTCCCATGGATAATATAACACTTGTTCGATAAGCCCAAAGCGCATAATGTAATTGTGTATGCCAAGCCTTATGATGTTTGTTAATAGTTTTCCTTAGGATTTGTTCAAGAATCTTATTAGTACTTCCAACTTTTCCATTGGATTGCAAATAGTATGGTGTAAAAAATTGATGTTGGATATTGAATGTTTCGAGGAATTTCTTTACTTCATTATTCTTAAATGGGGTTCCATTGTCTGAAACGATTGTAGAAGGAAGGCCAAAGAGAGAAATTATGTGTTCCAATATGAAATGACAAATTACTTCAACATTTGTAGATTGAAGAGGAATAGCTTCCACCCATTTTGTGAAGTAGTTTGATGCAGTTATTATAAATGTAGGTCCGGTAGAAGAGGGTGATGAAATTTTTCCAATGAGATCCAATCCCCATACAGAAAATGGAAAAATGGGAATTTTGGCATGGAGCTCAAAAGCAAGGGAATGAATTAGATTGCTACGTTCTTGACATTTGTGACATCGTTTAACGTAAGAAAAGAATTATTTTTCCATGTCTCCAATAATATCCAAGATGGATGAGTTTTTGCACTAATGATCATCCTCAAAAATGACCTCCACAAGCACTAGCATGAGCTTTCTCAAGGGCTATAGGAATTTTAGAGTCCTTAAGACACTTTAGTAAGAGACCATTGAAGGATCTTCTATACAACACATCGAAAAGGATCATGTATTTGGTTGCTAGTTTGTGTAAAATATTTTTAGTATTTGTTGTTGTGGGCTTGGGAATGGTACCATCTTTTCAATAATTGTATATTGTATCATACCATTCTCATGAGGCTTCTTAAGTTGTGGCTAAAATGTCTTCTAGGCGGGTATCACTGGAAGATTTCATTATTGGGTGAATAACAAATAGGAAGTTTGTTGAAGGATCATGTGGGAATATAAGAGAGGCTACACTTTCCATCACATCTTCATGTCGATTGTCTTTTCATGGGGTGTTATAAGGGGAAATGATTCAAACTTCTCAAATAGTTTCATTATAAGATCCTTGTATTTTGGTAATTTTTCAAGTTTAGTTTGATATGTCCCATTGATTTGTTTAATGAATAATTTTGAATCACCAAAGATATTGATATCTTTAGCACCCATGGTTAAGGCAGCTCGCAATCTTGCAATTAATTCCTCATAATCAGCTGTGTTATTTGTACATAGGAAATTTAATCGATAGGACAATGGAATAGGCTTTCCCTTAGGTGGAATTAATACCACTCCAACACCACAACTTGTTCAACACTTGGATCCATCGAAATAAAATTCCCATGTTTTCACATTTGCGTTAAAGACACTATCATCAAGAAAGGAGACATGATTAGGTAAAGCGAGAGGAGAAGGGGCATCGGTTAAGTGATCAGTTAAGGATTGTCAACGTTTATTTTGAAACGAAAATAAGTTCAAGCCTCAATTAACAACATCACCCATAGCTGGCATCCCAGATAGGTTGATTTTATTAAAATATTCTTAAGGGGATCAAATTGTGATGACTTAGCGTTTAGCATTTTGTAAATAATGTCACAACTTACCCAGCAAATACGAGGCGTATTGTTTTCAATTGAGTGAGTATCAATTCATATCAATTAATGTTTGAGGCTAATGTAATAAACATGATGCTTTTTCCATGATCATCTTGTTGAGCCAACAATGTTGAAAGAGCATGGGATAGATACAGCTATAGTATAGGATAAATGGTTTTGGCACAACGGGTTTGTAAAACGGAATTGAGTTACAAGGTATTCCCTTTAAACTCTCAAAAGCCTATTTACAATCCTCATTTCAATCAAAGTGTATGTCCTTTTTGAGAAGATGTGTGAAGAGTAATGTACGATTAGCTAAAGATGCAGCAAAATGACAGATAGCTTGAATTCAGCCTTGTAATGTGCACAATTGAGAAATTTTTAGATTAGGAGGTGGCATGTTGATGATAACATCAATCTTCTTTGTGTCCACCTCGATGCCTCTATGAGATATGATAAAACCTAGAAGTTTCCCACTATCTACACCCAAAGACAAACCTTTTGATTTGGCATGTTATATTTACATATTAGTTTCAAAGATTTTTAAAGAAATTTGCGTTATATTTTCTTGTTAAGGATTTAGCGAGGTTATCATCAACATAATCTTCAAGATTTAATGGCAATGTAGTGGCCAAATGCTCGAGGAGTTATTTCTCATTGATAAGTTAGCTAGCATTCTTTAAGCAGGAAGATCACAACCGCGCTTGAAGCATTCCCAAATAGTTGTAAATGCAATTTTTTATTAATCTTGAGGGTTGATAAGGATTTTATTATAACCAAAAAATCCATCCATGAACAACAACAAAGCATGTCCAACAGTTGAATCATGATCATGTCAATATTAGGAAGCATAAAGTCATCTTTTAAATAGGCTTGATTCAAATCATGAAAATCCATGCATACCCTAACAATATTGTCGGGTTTAGCAACTGTGAGAACATTGGAGATCCAAGGAGAATAATCAATAGGTCAAATGAAGCCTACATCAAGGAGTTTTTCAAGCTCTTCTTTAGCATGCAAGACTATGTTAGGGTGCATTTTTCGTATCTTTTAGCAAACAGGTTTAGCATTTTCAGTGAGAATGATGTTGTGTGTCACAATTTGTGGGTCAATTCTTCGCATATCAGAGAATTTCCAAGCAATTTTTTTAGAAAATTATGAAGTAAAGTTGTAGTGTCCTATTGTTCTTCATTGTCAAGGCACTTCCCATTTTTAACAACATTATCTTTATCATCTATTTCCATTGGCGCATCGATTGTATCTCCTAAGGAGAGTGCATTAGACTTAGGAACTTCAAGATCATATGGTTCTTCACTGATATCACTATCTTTTTGCTTGGTAGCTATCACAACACAAGTAACCCGTTTCTTGGGAGTAGTAGAGGATGTGTTATCATAAACTCGTAACATTTGTTTTAGAGTTTCATCACTCTCAACATATTGCCATGATGATGATAAGTTCATATTACATAATTTAGAATGTTTGATTGTGAGTTTGTGGGGTATGTGCAAGATCATGATGGGCCAAAAAGTGGCGATAGGATGGGTATGTGTAGGGTATGTGGCTGACGACTTTTTTTTACCCAAAATTGATGAAACAAAAAGGGTTTTTAAAGGAGATTCTCATCTTTCCACCAATATAAATTATACTTTACTTTGAATTTAATAAATTATTATTATTCATTTTCTATATGAATTACAACTAAAGTCCTGATTGATAGGGTAATTAGAAAAATCTAGCTTTCAAATGGTATCACATTTTTAATATGAAATATTTGTCACATTCTATACTTCACATGCCTATAGAGTTAAAAAAAAAGATTGAAGTTTATGAAGTTTTGACTAAGTTAAAGGTGGCTTGGTGAGGGCGAGTTTTTATATTTTTTGAAAGTTGTAATAAAAAATCATAGTGGTATTTAATTTGAAAAATTACAAAAAATATAAAGCCACATCAGACCTTAAGTCTACTTATATCTAAAATCTTATAAAAAATATTATCATTTTATTATGGTTGGGTTAATTGGGCAGTCTTTACTTCTTGTTTTTCCACACGAAATTTAGAATTACTTCTTTGCATTGAAATTTCAAAATTTTCCTCAAATAGATTTTTAAAATAAACCTATTAGTTTAGAAACTACATTCAATTTCTTTGTAGATTATATTCTTACATATTTTGAAATAATATAATTAACCCAATTTCAAAATTTCGTCAAGTTGCCTAACTCTGATTTTTCTAAATTTTATCGCCACTTAAGGGCCTATTTTTTTCATGATGATCCTAAACATACCCTATGTTTTGGTTGACATGTACAATAGTGTTGATATTCAAAGATGTTCATTGAGTAGGTTTTGTCATTTTAGAAAAATAATATCCCAATCTAGTTTTTATCTCTTGTGTATTAGGTTCTATAGGGACACAAATACCTTGTTCATGCTTTCCACATCCTCTTTTGGTATATCCCAATTGTTTCACAAGTTCATAACCTTTTCCATAAAGTGTTTCTATTTCTTTCAAATTAGGCGGTCATTGATAATCTATCTCATCAAAATTTGTTGTGTATGTTTTCGTTTCTTCCAAAGTAGAGGAGATAGATGTTTGAGAAGATTTTTTAGAATTTTTAGTTGACATGACAGTTTGTTGTTCTGGTTTCTCATATTTATTTTGTGTGATTATGTATTCTCCCATAAATGAAGGTGTGAAATTTAAGGATCCCCAATCATCACCAAATAATTTAGACACCGATTCCTCATCTTGTTGTTCAATTTCGAGAGGTTCTATATTAGATTTTGAGATTAATGTATTCAGAGGACTTGTGGTTCCTTTTTCAATGTGTAAGCAACTTTCAGGCTCAAGATCTATTTCAACTTGATAAATGTTCTTGTTATAGACATATTTCATTATGAAATGAAGTGTCAAAGAAACTAAATTCATCTCATGAATCCATGGTCTACCTAAAAGAATTTATATGAAAGATCATAAGGCATGCCATGAATAGGAGTTTGCATAGTAGCCACCCCAACTATAATGGGAAAAGTGATTACACCATGTGGTTTCTTTGTTGTATTGTCAAATCCTTGAATAGATAAGGAATAAGGTTTTATTTGTGTTTTATCAACATGCAATCTATCAAGGAGATTCAAACTATACACATTAAGGGAAGAACCATTATCAATGAGGGTTCTTTTGATACCTATTCAATTGAATTAAGCAATTATCATAAAGGCTTCATTTTGTTTTCACAACTCTAAAGGAGGGAGCTCATGTTGTTGGAAAGTAATGTCTACACTAAATTTACTCATTCCATGTATTAAAGCTGCCACATCATTTGAATTTGTACCAGGAGGAACCACAATGTGTTGTAAGGCGGTTTGAAGAATAGTGTGGTAATTTGGTCAATTTTGAAGTAAATCCAAAAAGGAAATCTTTGCAGGAGTATTCTTGTGTTTTCCAACAAGACCATACTCCTTTATGTGTGAGGGAAAGTGAGGGGCACTAGGCGGATTAGGTAAAGGTAAAGAGGGTAGGGTTGGTT